>SJYQ01006559.1:0-59709 GCA_006410935.1 Redunca redunca
GTGTTCTTGCCTGGAGACTCCCAGGGACGGGGGAGCCTGGTGGGCTGCCATCTATGGGGTCGCACAGTCAGACACGACTGAAGCGGCTTAGCAGCAGCAGCAGCAGCAGCAGCAGCAACCGTCCTGCTCGCTGTCATCACAGCTGTTAGAGAGCAGTGGCACCACCAGGAGTCAGGTTGCCCAGGTTTAACCAGGTTTTATGCGACCTTGGGCAAGTTTCCTCATTTGTAATTGGAGGCTTGCTGCTGCTGCTAAGTCGCTTCAGTCGTGTCCGACTCTGTGTGACCCCATAGACGGCAGCCCACCAGGCTCCGCCGTCCCTAGGATTCTCCAGGCAAGAACACTGGAGTGGGCTGGCTCAGGTGAGGCTTAAATGAGAGAACGCAGGTATCTCTCAACACAGTGAGTGGCTCCAATGAGGGCTCTGTAAATGTCGGCTGTTCTCTTCACCATCACACTTGAATTGGTTGTGAGAGGCTCTGCCTGCCCTACAGATGTGGATGAGTGCACGGAGCGGGAGGACGAGGAGCTGTCCTGTGACCACTACTGCCATAACTACATCGGCGGCTACTACTGCTCCTGTCGCTTCGGCTACATCCTCCACACAGACAACAGGACGTGCCGAGGTGGGGCCCAGCGCTGATTCTGCGCATCACTGTTAGGAGTCACATTTTCCAGTAAGATGAGGGGAGGCTCAGAGGAAGGATGGACAGGCAGTAGGAGCAATCAAAAGTGCAATCAGACCACAAGGATAAAGATGCTGAAATGCCCACCAGCCTGGAAGTGGGGTTCGGATTCTCAGAGAACTGCATTTGAGAAGCCCTGGCCTCTAGGCCATCTTTCCTGCTGGGGAGCAGGGCTTTCTGCTCTTGAGTCCCTATTTCCTCTCCTCCTGTAAGCAACAGGCCAAGTCAAGGGAAAACCCAGGTTTCCCAGTTCTGAACCCTGAACTAGGTTTTACCCACCAGCTCCTTTTTTTCTGCTCTTCCCTGGCCTCTCACTTTTATATTGTTTTAGAGAGAACCCCAGTGCAAGCGAGAGAAGGGGAGAGAGAGAGAGACAAAGATAAGACAGCAAGAAAACATCCCTTTGCTTCTTGCTCCCTTTGCTTTCCCCTCTCATCCATAGTAACCAGGCTGAGGTGGGGAGGGAGAAATAGGAGGACTAAGACATTTCCATGAAGACCTCCTGGCTAGCGGGTAACAGCCACATAGGCAAATGATAAAAGGTAGTAAGTGTTGTAAATGAAGTGTGGGTGTGGCACCGTCAGACCTGAGTCGGCACCAAGTGAGCAAGCACTCCCCAGAGATGATGCCCTTGATGAAGGAAAAAGAACAAGGAAAAGGAGGGCACGACAGGCAGAGAGAACAGCTTCTGCAAACATTCAGAAGCATGACGGGATTCAGAATGTTTGGGGAATTGCCAGTAGATCAGTATGACTGCGGGGTAAGGATCTGGGTCCTAGAAAGACCACTTGGAAGCTGAGTGAGGGAGCAGCCAGGGAGGGCTTGCTAGAAACAGGATTTCTTTTCCTTCCTCCTTCAAAAACTTCTACTTCTGAAAAAAACCCATCCATATAAAGCAGGCATATACATGGATTTTCTTGAAGAGGGTTGTATTTTCCATGGTTTTCATTCAGTAAGTATTTATTGAGTATCTACCATGTGCTGACCACAGAGGGGCTAAGACTGAGCAATGTTTATGAATCCTGTTTTTCATTTTTGCTTCTGCCCCCCAAGAGCCTTTTTAAACATTCTCTTCCTAATTGACTCACCCATGAAATTTAATACCACAAATACCCTGATATATGTTTATGCACTATATGTCTGCCTGTGTGTTATGCATAAAAAGAGTAACAACTTCCCCTCTCTAAGAACCAATTTTGGCCCCTCTGGGAGCAATGTCATCCCCATGAAAATGCTTGGGATAGAATATTAAAGCAAAGAGATCCAGAGACTACGCTAAACCTTGTTCTGTAGCTTGTAACCGAGGGACTTTAGGGTTAGCTATGCCCCCTTTCTGGGCCACAGTTTTCTCATTTACAAATGACCAGAAAGAACTGACATGCCAGGTCCAAGGACAATGGTTCAATGGCATATAACAGGGCCTTTGCAGGGTTAAGCCATGGCCAGGATCCAAGACACTGGTTGCTGGGTTGCGACTGTGATGGGGAACAGAGCAAACTCCCTGAGCTCAGGGAACTTGTGGGGGCAGGAAAGTCCACCTAGAAATACGTTTCACAATGCCAGAAGTGGTCAACAGCATGAAGAGAAACAAAGCAAGGCCAGGGGCCAGAGATCAAGGGTATGTGTGAGGGTCCTGTGTTAATGAGGGATCAAGGATGGCTTTGAGCAGAGATCTCATGGAGTCCTGGGCTGAGGGGACAGCAGCACAAAAGAGGAGAAGATCCTCTCCCTGACCACACATCTCAAAACCTTCCATCTGAGACCCCTCAAGCCCCACACCAAGATCAGAAAATTGGATAAAAAGGCACATCACACTCACTGCCTTTGAGTCTGAACCCTGCAAATTACTTGGTTGTGTGACCTTGCGTAAATCTCTTCCCCTCACTGAACTTCAGTTTCCCCATCTGTAAAATGGGGATAGTGACTCCTTCCCCCACTTGCCTCTCAGAACCGCTGGGAAAATTGTACCATAGCAGATAAGAAAGGGGATGCTGTGGCCATGAGTATGGTGTACCACTTTGCTACCGTGTGCTTCCCACAGTGGAGTGCAGTGACAACCTCTTCACCCAGCGGACCGGCGTGATCACTAGCCCTGACTTCCCCGGCCCTTACCCCAAGAGCTCCGAATGCCTCTACACCATTGAGCTAGAGGAGGGTTTCATGATCAGCCTACAGTTTGAGGACATTTTCGACATTGAGGACCATCCTGAGGTGTCCTGCCCCTATGACTACATCAAGGTAAGATAGCAGGGGCTATATGCCCTGGGGATACTGACCAATCTTGGCTGAATTGGGAAAATTGACATTCTCTACCTTCTTCCAGGATAGGGGGCCAAGCTGGTGGCTTCCTAAATAGTAATTATTTAAAATAACATCTACCACCTTGATTGGACCCAGTCTAGGGAACTTCCCTGACCCCACCTGCAAAATCCCTTCCACCAGGTAACATAATGTCATCATGAAGTGACACCAGGGTGAAGATCATGGGAACCAGCTTAGAACTCGTATCTGTGTGTGTTAGTCATTTAGTCAAAATGTGTCTGACTCTTTATGACCCATGGACTGTAGTCCTCTATCAGTGGAATTTTCCAGGCAAGAGTACTGGAGTGGGTTTCCTCCTCCAGGGGATCTTTCCAACCCAGGGATGGAACCCGGGTCTCCCACATTGCAGACAGATTCTTTACCATCTGAGCCACAAGAGAGGCCCAGAACTCTGCCTACCATACATTATATCCCGGGTGCTATGCTATGAGCTTAGCATTAAGCAGGTAACTCTAGGGGTTTCACTGTCCCCCTCACCACAGTAAGGGTGACAAGATGAAGATACACCCAAGATTATAGAAGTCATCAAATGAGGGTTAAGAAGTGCTGGTCCTCAGAAGAGGAAGGAGAAAGAGTTAAAGCAGAGGCAGGACCCAGGCCTGGGGGCTGGAAATCTGGACCAGCCCAGAGTGCCTCTTCCTTCTCTCCATCTCCACTACCTCTATCTGAGTCCAATCCCTGCTCTCTCTGGTCAGCTGCAAA
Organism: Redunca redunca; assembly: GCA_006410935.1. Taxonomy (NCBI): domain Eukaryota; kingdom Metazoa; phylum Chordata; class Mammalia; order Artiodactyla; family Bovidae; genus Redunca; species Redunca redunca. Next base: position 3,711 of record SJYQ01006559.1, read on the forward strand.
GCTACCTGGAGGGTTTTCTGGCATCCACTCTTGCTCTGAATGCTATGTTCTCTTCTAGCATCCAGGGTAAATTTTATAAAAGCCAGGTTATATCAAGATTGTACTTGGAATAAGCATGAATTCCTCAACACAGTATGGCCCGTGGCTGCCTTCCCATCCTCAAGCCATGGCATTCCCTCTCCTCCAGCCTCCCTGGCTTCCTTCCTGCTCTTGATACTTACCAGGCTCTTTCCTACTTTTGGCCTCAACCTTTATATACATTGTTTCCCCCGCCTGGAAAGTATTCTTCCCTCCTCTCCAAATGACAAGCTCCTATTCATCCTGCATGTTTCAAATCCAATGTTACCTCCACAAAGAGGCCTTCCCTAACTATCTATTTAAAGTTATTATCTATTATACTGAAGCTTTCCTGGTGGTACAGTGGTAAAGAATCCATCTGCAATGCAGGAGACACACGTAGGAGACAGGAGTTCGATCCCTGGGTAGGGAAGGTTCCCCTAGAGAAGGAAATGGCAACCCACTCCAGTATTCTTGCATGGAAAATTCCATGGACAGAGGAGCCTGGTAGTCTGCAGTCCATGGGGTCACAAAAGAGTTGGACATGACTTAGCAACTAAACAATATCTATTGTATTAATGATGAAAATTATATAAACTATATAGATGTTGCTACTTAAATTATAAACATGAAACATACATTTATATTATATATATATATATATATATTATATATCACCCTGATTATTTTTGTGATACTACAGCTGGTAATTATTTTTTTTATTATCTATTAGTCTGCCCTGACTAGACTGCAGGGTCTTTGCAAGCAGGGGCCTTTTCTGTCCTATGTACCTGGACAGGGCTCTGCCCCTCTCTGAACCATAATATGTTCATCTCTGAGGAGAGGAAAATCAGCCTGCCTTGTCCACTTCCAAGGTCATTGTAATCTATAAATGGGAGAGTAGAGATGGAACCCTTTGGTGAATGGTAATGCCCACTAAGAATGTGAGTGAACACCATGGACTCACATGGAAGCTTCCAGAAAACCCTGGGTGCAGAGTAGAGATGATCCCAGAAGCAGTCACTGCCACTCAGGTGTGACCCTGCTTTTTTTCTATCTCGCCCCTCACAGATTAAAGCTGGTCCAAAAGTTCTGGGGCCCTTCTGTGGAGAGAAAGCCCCAGAACCCATCAATACCCAGAGCCACAGCGTCCAGATCCTGTTTCGCAGTGACAACTCGGGGGAGAACCGGGGCTGGAGGCTGTCATACAGGGCGACAGGTAACACAGCTTCTCCCCTCCTAGGTCACACCTGGCTTCCATACTCAGCCCTCATGGCATAGCTTCCAGGGAGTGTGAGAGGGTGCTGGCCTGGGGCTCCTCTAGGGATGTGGCAAGACTCCCAACCCTGCCACTGAACAGCTTGGGACCAAGGCAGATTCCCTCTGCTGACTAGCTTCTCATCTATAAATGGGGTAAAGGGCAGCAATGATGGTGGGTTTGCATAAGATGTTTTGAAACTGGCTGCACTTCAGAATCATGTGGGGAGATTTTTAAAAACAAAAAACATATATACATCAGTATATGATACTTGTTTCTCTCTTTCTGACTTACTTCAGTCTGCATGACAGATTTTAGGTCCATCCACATCTCTACAAATGACCAAATTTCATTCCTTTTATGGCTGAGTAATATTCCATTGTATATATGTATCACATCTTTCTCCATTCATCTGTCGATGGACTTCTAGGTTGCTTCCATGCCCTGGCTATTGTAAATAGTGCTTCAGTGAACACTGGAGTACACATGTCATTTTGAATTATGGTTTTCTCAGAGTATATGCCCTAGGAAAAACGGTACAGATGAACTATTTCCAGGGCAGGAATAGAGATGCTGACATAAGAGAGTAGACATGCAGACACGGGGTAGGGGAAAGGGGAGGGTGAAACAAATTGGGAGGTTGGGATTGACATATATGTACTACCTTATCTAAAATGGATAGTTTCTAAGGAGATGGATGGAACTGGAGCCGATTATACAGAGTGAAGCAAGCCAGAAAGAAAAACACCAATACAGTATACTAATGCATATATATGGAATTTAGAAAGATGGGGATGATGACCCTGTATGTGAGACAACAAAAGAGACTCAGATCTATAGAGTGAACTTTTGGACTCTGGGGGAGAGAGAGAGGGAGAGGGTGGGATGAGATGGGGAAATGGCATTGAAACATGTAAAAAAAATAAATAAATAAAAAATAAAATGGATAGTTTGTGGGAACCTGCTATAAAGCACAGGAGGCTCAACTCGGTGCTCTGTGGTGACCTAGATAGACAGGACAGGTGGAGGGAGGGGATACATGTATACATATAGCTGATTCACTTTGTTGTACAACAGAAATCAATACGACATTGTAAAGCAATTAGACTCCAATAAAATAAATAATTTTTTAAAAAAACTATAATTTAAAAAAAAAAAAAAAAAACACAGTTTCCAGAACTTCACACTATGATTGACTGGGCCTGAAGAGGATCCTTCCAGCCCCAGGCCTTCCAAAGTCTGGGGCAGAAATTTGGGTGTAAGCCTCTAGCACAAAATGTTTCATTATGGTGGTTTGCCTCCTTGTGCACCCAGAGTGACAAAGCCCACAGGCCTCATCGCCCAGTCCCTTGAGGCACCCGGTCCTGGTCCAAACCCTGCTGGAGTTACTTGACCCAAGGGGCGTACAGTAACTGGAGGAAGAGGGGCAGTGGAAGAACCACAGCTGGGTGTGACTAACACACTGCAAAGACGCTATATCCAGGCCTTGGCTCATTACCAGCTTCAGTGCCTGCTTGTGGGGAGAGGCAGGAAGAGGATATTAATTAAGGAGAGTTTATCCAGGAAATACATGAGGCATAGGAATTCTATCCAATTTAGCCTTTTGAAGTGCAAATCACAGTCTCCCTAGCACTGTGAAGAAAGATCTTAGGAAGAAAGAGTGGGGTCATCGAGAGTGGCCCCAAAGAGCCAACTACTCCCACTGAGTAAAAATTTCAAGGGTGTAAATTTCAGCTGAATATGAAAATTCTGTTCCTCTCATCGGAGGAGTCTAGTGTGAAAGGTACACACTGGTGGGTACTGAGCTCCTTGTCCCTGTAGAAATGTCCCACAGGTCTACTGGGGAAGACGGAAAGGAGACATCAGACAAGAGTTATACTCAGACATTTAATACCTTTTCCTACCCTGAGTTTTGATGAGATCATCTGGCAAACCACCTCATTTTACAGATGAGGAAATAAAGGTCCAAGTTGGAAAGTGACCTGCTCAAGTGTCCAAAGTAAGCCTTCTTTAGGGCCTGGTCGGTCTAGGCCCCCATACCCTGGGGGTGCAGTTTCCACGTGTTTTTTTCCACCTCCATCAGGCCTTGAATTCAGGGAAAGGCTTCTCATGACCACACTTTCCTTTGTTTTCTAACCTACTCCTTTCATTACTCCCCACCAGGGAATGAGTGCCCCAAGCTGCAGCCTCCTGTCCATGGGAAAATCGAACCCTTGCAAACCATATATTCCTTCAAAGACCAGGTGCTCATCAGCTGTGACACAGGCTACAAAGTGCTGAAGGTACAGGGTCCTGCCAGGGGAGGGTGGGTCTCCAGGCTACAGAAATTCCCCAGAGCCTGCCAGGGTGGATGGGCTTCCAGAGCTTGTCCTGGTCCCACCATGGCATTTCTGAGCCTTCCCACAATGTGCCCAAAATTCCAGCCTTCTGAAAATGCAAAGCATGTGTCCCAGACTCTCCCTTCTGAAAGTGGTACAAAAGTCCAAGCAAAATATCCATTCAGCCAGACAGTCAGTACAAACAGCCTTAACAAAGTTCATCAGGCTTACCGGGTAGCTCTGGGACAGAAGCTGAGCTTTTAAAGGTGGCAGGTGAGCATTGCTCATTCTCTGAAACAGTGGTTCTCCTAGGAATCCTCTGGTTAACTTAACAAAACTACCTCCCAGGCCCCACCTGAGATCAATTAAAACAGAATCTCTGGGGCAGGGCCTGTGATCATTTTGTCTGTTAAGGTGCCCAGGTGAGTCCAGTGTAAGCCAAGCTAGTGGACTGCTGCTCTCATGGAATGATAATCCAAGTGGGGTCCCCACCATACCAGCACATCACTAGTTAGAAATGCAAGGGCTTGGTCCCCAGGCCAGAGCCACTGATTCAGAAACTCTGGGAGGGGGCCTGGGACACTGATGCTCACTGAGTGAGGTTTGAGAGCCACGGCTCTGAAGAAGGCATCACCAGTACAGGTGTTGCTTCGCAGATAGCTGCCCAGCCCCCAACCAACACCCCCGCCAGCCCCGCCCTGGCACTAGGTGTCTCTCCAGAGTAGGAACGGGCGACATGAACTCAGTGTCTGTCCTCCCCTTGACTTCAAGCCCTCGGAGGCCCCCGTTGGGAAAGCCCAGCGGAGAATAGCCAGCTCTGGAGGGTGAGCTGGTTACACTGGGAAACAGTCACCAACCCACCCCCTCTCCTTTCCTCCCCTTCTTCATGCTTCTTCCTAGGATAATGTGAAGATGGACACATTCCAGATGGAGTGTCTGAAGGACGGGACTTGGAGTAACAGGATTCCCACCTGTAAAAGTAAGAACACACTATTGGCTGGTTATAAGGGTCATGAGCCCCCCAGCACTGGGGGGATGTGAGCAGAGCCCACACGGGGTGGGGGGAGCCTGGCAAGTGCACCCTGAGAGGGATGGGGCAGGAATTTTACAGACACAGTGAAGTTGGATGAAAAGCTCTCAAATGTTCCTTTCAGCAGTAACGTGTTAGGATTTCAAAAGACACTGCTTGTGAATCCCAGTTTGCTTTCTAAATACTAATTTTACCTCTGCCTGCAGACAGGTTGCCAAATTTGCTAGAGGAATAGCTTGTCTCCACATTTGAAACTAGCTCTGGCATTTGATAATATAGGACACTATTTTGGCGCTGGTGACCTTGACATTCTTTGTGTGGCCATCAGCTGTATCCGCTGTCTCCTGGGACAGCTGTGAAGGCAGGGTGGTGAGGTCAGCACAGTAGACCTGCACGAAGCAGGGGATTCAGCTCTGCATGGGTTCTTGGAACCCAGAGTTCTTGCCTTGGCTCTGCTTCTAACCCATGCTGTGATCATGGATAAGCTCCTTCACCTCAGCTATAAAGAGGTTTGGACTAGCCTTAATATTCTAGAATATATTCCAGTGGTTCTGAAGTAATGCGATCCATATAAACCCTCCAGTAAGTTTTGTAAAAATACAAACTGACAGCCGCCACGCCCTCTCCCGCTACCCAGGTGATTTTAATGCGAGACTTGTAAGGACCAGTTTTAGAGGACATTTGTGGCAAAACTGATGCGAGGAGGCATAGTGACAGAAAGTAAAAGAGAAGAAGGGAAGGAGGGGAGGAGGGTTTATTTTTGAATGGAGAGATGAGACATCAAGAACTAGAGTGGGTCCTCACCCAGCCCCAGCCCCATTTCATGACTCTATGTAAACTTTGAAGTGCTAGTCCCTTCCCTTGTCCTAAATGACTCTGGTCCAGTAAGCAGGCAGATGCATTCCAAAGGGGACACTCACAGGGTGGGGCTCCCTTGAAGCAAATCCCGGGCATAATTTTGGAGCAGAAAATGCTTGCTTTAAATTTTCTTTTTAATGGGACACTGTGGCTGGAGTCAGACTCCATTGTAGGAAAGAGGAGCATTTTATGACTCCAACAAAAAGTTTCAACATACATTTACTGGTTGCCTCTGCAGAAGTCCATAGGGAATTCAGACAGAAAAGACAAGGTCCAGACATTAAAAGAACTCAAATGCCAGCAGACACGTGTGCCACCTTCTCCAGCAGGTGGCTCCTGTGTGGTGCTGTGACTGAGGCCTTTGTGAAGCACTCTGCAGGACAAGGCAAGGGAGCGTTCTGAAGGAATCGGAGGACAAGGGGTAGAGAGGACAGGATGTTGCTTTGGAGACAAGAAGTTCTAGATTCCAATCCAGACTCCACCAGTTCAGCATGCCTGAACCACTGACTCATCCTCATTTGGCCTCAGTTTCCAGCACTGTTGATTGTTCTGAGGACTAATTGAGATTCGGGTTCAATCCCTGGGTTGGGAAGTTCTCCTGGAGAAGGAAATGGCAACCCACTCCAGTATTCTTGCCTGGAAAATCCCATGGAAAAGGGGAGCCTGGCAGGCAACAGTCCATGGGGTCGAAAGGAGTCAGACTGACATGACTGAGCACAACTGCGTTAATGTACACATCATACCTAAGGTGCACCAGAAATAAGCAAAAACTCTACAGAAGCATGTTCATCTCCCCCATCCAACGCCCTTTATAAGAAGAGGTTTTGGTCTCTTTCACACTTTTGGAAATTTTGGTAATAAATTTTTTTCCCTAATGAGACACACTTTCTATGGTAACAGAAGTGTTGATAGAGCAGGGCAACTCATGTGTTTGATGGTACTCTTATGTGACATATTAATATACAAAAGTATTAGGAAAAGAGGAATTTTTTCCTTCCTAATATGGCCTGGTTCTCCCACACACCGGTTCTCAGACACACTGGCATCTCTGCTTGTTCACTGAGTAGGTATTTATGGAGCACTTTTGTTCCAGGCATGTGCCAGGTCCTAGGAGAGATGCAAAGGCAAAAAGGACTGAGAAGTTGAGAGTCCCCAGGGAAAGGGGTTGAGACAGACAGGAAATGTATGTGTGCAGTGAAGGAAACTTGCATGGGAACAGGAAGTGGGAATTATGGGTTGTGGTCCTGGCCCTGCCTCCACCTGCCGTGATGACTCCAAACAAGTCTTGCTCTGCTCTGATGCCATCTGTCAAATAAGGGTTTGGAACAGGTGAATGCAAAGCTTGGTCAGGGAGCAGAATGTTATCATTGCCGCGAGCCAGGACTTATGACTGTGCGAGTTCTCAGAATGGTACACATCCCACAATCCCAAGCTGTCCTTCAGACTGACTGTACCTGCACTGTGCATTCTTAATCAATTCTGGTGGAGCAATTTCTGTATTTCCTGCATAAACCGTTTCTGCTTTGCTTGCTAATTTTTCTTTCTCTTCTTTTTCTCTCTTCCTTCTCTCTGCTTCCTTTCTCTGCACCTCCTAACCCCTCTTTGATCTTCATCATGGTGGCAGAAACGGAAATGGATGTGGAAAGCGAACCTGAGTCAGAGCAAGTGGCAGAGTGAATGCTGGGACCCCACACTGTGCAGACATCCAGGAATGGACCACTCACAAGACCCCGGGTCCCAGGGCTCCTCCATCCCTCCCCATCCTCCCAACACTCCATTTCCCATTTCAGTGCGGGTTAGAATGGATGCTGAACAAGGCAACACAGGCCCAGGCAGTTGAAACTGCCTCATGTATGAAAGCAACTCTCCTTCTGAGAGTTCACCCATCATTTAAACATTATGCTGGAAAATAATGAAAAGACAATGGGGGATTTCTTTTTTAGCACTTCTATGTGGACTATACTCTTGTGAAAGGAAAAATGGCTTTGATTCTAGAGACACTTGATTTAATTTCTATTCAAATGTTTAGGAGGACCAGGTCAAAGTGAGCCCTGATTTCTACTCCACATCTCAAGGTTAAATGGGCCAGAGTCACTTTGTGAGTTTAATATTTGTACCTGTTGCTACTTTCTTAACAACCTTTAGTAGGTGAAGTTAACAATAACTCATATAATGTGGGTTTTTTAGGAAACCTAGATCTAGTCTCATGCCCAAAAGTTTCTCTTCCACCTGTACCTAAAATGGGGCTAAAATCCCATCATCAGAAGATCTTTCCTCTGGGGCTTACAAAATTTGCATTTCTGAAAATTTCCTAATTAAAGTTTTTCAAAAGATAGGCATCAGACTTGTAAACAGCAGTGTTCAGCTTTGGAGTCGTGGGACATCACTGGGTTATAAACAATGATGAAGAAGGGGCTGCAGAGGTTGGGAGTCTCTGCTTCAGCCTGAACAAAATCTAGGTAGACATATCAAAGAACCCTTGCATTACACCATGCCTGCTTATTAGTTTATTTGCTGATTGAATGGCCTCTTGATGAAGGTAGAATCCTGCAAAGTTGGCCAAAGAAAGGTCCAGAGACTGAAGTGCCATTCTAGGTCAAGTGTGCCCCTTAGAGAGGATCTGGGGCAATCACTAAAAATAATCATCAGTTGAATCAATATTTTTAACAGTACAAAGGATAACAGGACTTGCACTCAGTGTGATAGAGGGGATCATCGTTTAGGCAGAAGGTATGATATGAACCCAAATATTTACAATACCAGTAAACAAAAGATCCATGCATTAGAGGGTGAAGAATAAAGGGCCGTGCAAAGAAAAATGTGGAAGCAGCTGTATCCAATTCAAAGAATGAGAAAATACTTTCAAGAAGCAGCAATATTTGATCAAGACCAAAGGGTGGGCAGAGCATGAACCATAGGGTTTCCCCGAGCGGGAAAGCAGCAGCACAGTGAGGGTTCCTTGACACTGGAGCACACGGGCACCACGGGAGGGATGGAGATGGGGCTGGGGGCTGGGTGGGCGGGGCTGGGCATTTCCGGATCTTGAGGGCTGGGTGAGCCAATTGTGTGTGGTTGCCTAGGACGCCCCTAGACGGTGTCAAAGCATCTTCAGGATGGCGGATCAAGAAAGACATGTCTGAAGGGAAATAAATGACAGCAAGAGTGAGAGTGAAGGTAGGGTGTGGGTAGCAGAGGCCACCGCAGAGACGCAGGAGAAAGGGAGGCCGAGGGAATGGAGGGAGGAAGCGTATTTTGATTCCAGAGTGTGGAAGTGACCAGGTGCACTTTAGAGAAGACGTCAAGACCCTTCCTCGAGCACAGAAGAGGGACTGAGGAGACAGGCCTGATCTAGCATCTTGGATTGTGTCAGGCAGAGCTCAAAGGGTCTTGCTAAGGGAAGTTGTCTCCATGTCCCATGGAGATACAGTAATTTGCCTACCACAATAGACCTGGAGAGAAGGTGTACCTCTTTCCCACTCACTATATCCAAGCTGCAGTGATCCTCTGTTTTCCACTCTTTGTCACACCCTCTGTGTGGCTGTAATAGCAGCTTCATCAGTGGGCCAAGTGGCTTCTCTGGAGGGAAGTGAAAGCAGGCCTGCAGTCCAGACAGTCTCCGCTAGTGCTGGACATGTACAGGCTCTCAGGGGCTTGAACACCTAGCCATGTCTAAGACCAGCCCTGGAATTGCTCCACCTTGGAAGAAAAGTTATGACCAACCTAGACAGCATGTTCAAAAGCAGAGACATTACTTTGCAGACCAAGGTCCGTCTAGTCAAGGCTATGGTTTTTCCTGTGGTCATGTATGGATGTGAGAGTTGGACTGTGAAGAAGGCTGAGTGCCAAAGAATTGATGCTTTTGAACTGTGGTGTTGGAGAAGACTCTTGAGAGTCCCTTGAACTGCAAGGAGATCCAACCAGTCCATTCTGAAGGAGATCAGCCCTGGGATTTCTTTGGAAGGAATGATGCTAAAGCTGAAACTCCAGTACTTTGGCCACCTCATGCGAGGAGTTGACTCATTGGAAAAGACTCTGATGCTGGGAGGGATTGGGGGCAGGAGGAGAAGGGGACGACAGAGGATGAGATGGGTGGATGGCATCACTGATTCAATGGACCTGAGTCTGAGTGAACTCCGGGAGTTGGTGATGGACAGGGAGGCCTGGCTGACTAGAGCGACTGAACTGAACTGAACTGAACACTAGATATTAGGTTTTGAGGATAATTTGGGTAAAATAAACTGCTAGACCTAAGTTAAGGGAGACAAGGCTCATACAAAGATGCAGACACTAATCAATGATATTTCCTTAAAAAAGGAAGAAAAAGCTGCTTTGAGACTCATCAGGAAAATATATGTAAAATTGTTTCCGGTTTTAGATAGTAAATATTATTGCCTCTTGCTGTCATAGTGCTGACCCTTACACACTTCCCCCGCCCACCCCCCACCCCCAGAGTAGAAGGGTGCCTCTACTTTTGGGTGATCAAAACAAATGGGAGTGATTCATCCAGGGGGATTGGAGGCTAGGAAACACCACTAACCAGTTCTCTGGGTGTGTTTGCCTTTCTTGTGGATAGGAGGTACCTACCTGCATTTACTCCCATCCTTCATCCCTCTCCTCCATGCTGGAGGCTCTTAAGATCAACTATGTTTTAAGCTAGATAACACTCTATTCAATGAAAAAGATAAATTTGGAATTCTAAAATTAAAAATCACAATTTCTGAGTAGCATCTCACAGGTAAATTGCCCCTGTTTCTGTTTTCCAAGGTGAGCAGGTAAAATTCAGGAAGAAGGAAACTGGCTTTAGAATGTGATCCTCTGACATCAGACAGCTAATGTCCAGCCTTACCCAGAATATTGATTATAGGCCATTTTTACCAGAAAACAGATTCTAATAACTGTCAGTCTAGTTTACTTTAAAAAAAGTACTGAGTTTAAGATGAGGTCTAGTTCTCTAATCCACTGTGTGACCTTAGACCAGTCAAGTCTCCTCTCTGGCTCATCTGTAAGTAAAGATGATGTTCTAGATTGCCTAACTTCAGATTCCATTCCCCCTGGGAAGTTCTGAGCCCCTGGGATTCTTCAGTTCTGACAGAGGCTGTTTGATCTAAGATTATGATTTCCTTAGAAACGAGCATCACCCCCTAACAAGGCCCTTGAAGAGATATTGACAAATTGGCTCCTGGCAGACTCCTGCTGGCAACTCCCAAGACTTGCCTGGTCTGGCAAGCTCTCCTAAGACCACCTCTGAGGAGCAGGTATCTTTGGTCTTGTCCTTCAGCCAGCCCCCAGGAGCAACCACCCACAACCAGAGAAAATGTGCAGGTGGAGATGAAAGTCCGGTTCATCCTAGCCGCCCCCACCCTGCCTTCTGTGCCTGTGGGGAGCCAGCAGGGTGTGGCTGTGCAGGCTTGCAGAAGTTGAGTTTTTGTTTGTTTTTGTTTTTTCTTAAATGCCAAGTTTCAAAGTGAACACAGTAACTGCTCTTACTCAGCATGTGGTTGGGGCTGGAAGAAGTGAAGTTTCTTTAGTTTATATGAGCCAGAATTTTCTCACTGAGCCACGGGCTTCATATTTGGACAAAAGAGGATAAGAGGATTGCACAATAGAACTGGAAGTCAAGGAAAGGGCCCTGGTGGGGAAAAGTCTAGGATCTGCTTGAATCTCAGCAGACCAGCCCCTGCCCTGGAATTGACACCAGGCCAGGTGAGCTGACCACCCAGCAGGACTATCACAGATGGGAGAGAGCCCCAAATGCAAGGCTGTAACATTGCTCTCTGGAGGCAACCTGCACATCGTATGAGACAGACCCACCAAGTGGCCCCAAGAAGAAGGGGCAAGGCCAACTGAGGGGTCTGCTCTCTTCCCTCTCAGTTGCGGACTGTGGAGCCCCGGCAGAGCTGGAAAATGGAGTGGTCACCTTCTCCACCAGGAACAACCTCACCACATACAAGTCTGAGATCAGATATTCCTGCCAGAGGCCCTACTACAAGATGCTACACAATACCACAGGTGAGCCTTGCATGCTTACCCAGCCCACTCCCTCCTCTCACTTTGGGCTCAGGGTTAGGCTGGGGGCTAACACAGCCAGTCTGCTGGCCATCGTTTGAGAGGAACTGGGAGGAGAAACCCTTGGAGATGTGCCTCACCTCTCCCTGCCTCAGGCCTGCACCCCAAGAGTTAAGCTTCATGACACCCCAGCAGCACGACATACTGCTGGGACCTAAATGATATACCCACACAGACACACTCAGAGCCCCCCACAAAGAAGGAACCCTCAAAAAGATGTGAAGGCCAATCAGTTCTGCCTCCACCACAGACGAGAAACAAGAAAAGGCTCTGAATTTCCCAGAGCCTCCAAGTCCTGTCTTTCAAAGAGGAATAGTGGCAGAGCTCACAGAGCTAGTGTAAGCCTCATGAGATGGTGGGCACAACTGTGGTTTATGAAAGGGTTTATTAAGTGGGGAAGCAGGGGCAGGGCAAGTGCGCCACCCAGAGCTGTGTGAGTAATGATGAGAAGTGCCCTCCAGGGCCTAGGTGGGGGCCCCCACAGGCAGGAGTCAGATTGCTCAGAGGCTTAGACACCATAATGAAGAGCATGCCACTTATTTTAGAGGCCAGTGGGGAGCTATGGTGATTTTGAGCTGAGACAGGACTAGATCAGATTCCCATTTTAGAAAGATGCTTCAAGTTGCAGACCAGACTGGCTCAGAGAGAACAGCATCAGAAAGACTCTTCGGAAGACTTGCAGTGATTCACAGCGGAGGAGTTAAGAGCTCAGATCTATTTTCCATGTGCTAATAATCAACCACATTCTCCTTTTTCTTCAACCTTTTTTCCCTCACCCAGGTGTATATACCTGTTCTGCCCAAGGAGTCTGGATGAATGAAGTCCTGGGGAGAAGCCAGCCCACCTGCCTGCCAGGTACTTCGCTCTCAAGTTCTCTGCCTCAAGGTCCCATGCCAGGCACTGGGTCCACGGGTGCTCTGGCTGTTAATGGAGTAAGGGGTAGGGGGCATGATGCTTTGATTGCTTTTGAAGAGATATCTTTAGATGGTCAAAGGTCAGAAAAGCCTAGCCTCACATCTTCTCGAACAAACCAGCCTCTATGTTCAACCTGTTCTATCACAACAGGACACTTCCTGCCTCCTCTCTCTGCCATTCTGCTCTCTTCCTGCCAGGCTTCTCATCTCACCCAGTTGGTATTTGTATCAGCTGTGCACCAGGAAAAGTGAGAATGGGTGCCAGCTCCTTAAGCACTCACTGTGTGGTAGTGAAGTGAAGTCGCTCAGTCATGTCCGACTCTTTGCGACCCAATGGACAGTAGCCAACCAGGCTCCTCCATCCATGGGATTTTCCAGGCAAGAGTACTGGAGTGGGGTGCCATTTCCTTCTCCAGGGGATCTTCCCAACCCAGGGATCGAACCCAGGTCTCCCGCATTGTAGGTAGACGCTTTACTGTCTGAGCCACCAGTGGGTAGAGGAGGTGGAAATCAGACAAGCACTAAACAACCATAAGACACAGGAACAAGTTCTTCCAAAAAGCAGTATGCTCAAGTCTTGGTGACTGCTGTCTCCCCTGAGCTTACTTACTGACCCTACTTTAAAATGAACAAAGAGTTTTGTGGTAACAGGAAGTGTCCCTGTGCATATAGATTTGGGGGCTATTTTATGGATATTTGCATTGGTGTTAAACAGATGAATGATTTACATCGTAATCATGATGTATGCACATATTCAAATTGACTTAGAATATTATAGCCCTAGATGCACACTCTAGGGTTAAATAAATAACCCACCAAAAATTAAATATTCACAACACAGAAATTTACACTTCAAAAGGAAATAAGAATAGTGATTCAATCAATAGTGATTGAAAGATATAATCATTCAAGAGAGGCAGTGCTGATTTCATCATTTGGTCAAACAGCAGTAGCTTTGCCATATGGTTCAGGGTTGAGTGGCATTCATATTTTACTGAATTACAGTGTTGGGTAAATTGAGATAGTATATTATTTGAATGGTACATTTTAGTAACCTTCAATATTCACTCAGTAGATTTCTAGATTTAGACATTAAAATGGAAAGGCTATGGAGCCGTCTACCAGACCTGAAGAAAGTTTTAGCATTTGGGCATCAGCTTTGGCCATCACAATTGCTACAAGATCTCAGAGAAGGAAGACATTCCTACATGTGGTTGTCTGGGAGCAGAGAAATGAGTATGGGTTAGGAAGACTTCACTTAAGAGTGCTTTCAATCTAAGCAAGAATTCAAAGAATTCATGAGGATCTGGAAGAAGGAAAAGGTCAACCCATCCATACTCTGCTGGCCCCCATCATCTCAGGTAGGCTTAGCCAGGAGCACACCTAAGGGCCACAGCTGGGGAAGCCTTGGAAAAAGATGGGTTAATGGTACAGCTGTGGCAAACTTGAGGTCAAATCCCCATTTTGCTAATACTATGTGGGCCAAAGAAAATGGCAGTGTAGGTGGGTTCCATCCTGGGCAGTCCTGTCGTGATGTCTGGAAGGGGATGAGGCACTACGCTGGGAGTCAAGGGCCCAGATCCTAATCCTGGTGTTGCCTTTTCCTGATCTCCGTCTTTGGTAAGTCATCTGACCTCTTTGGGGCTAGGATTTCATACCTCAGAAGTGGGGGAGCAGAATCAGGTGATCCATGACATTCTATGACTCTTGATGGTCATCATCCTCTAGATTCATACAAAGCATGTTGCATATAATGAGTCTTGAAATTCTGGTAACACCTAGTCTTGAGCAGAACATGGTGTATCATTGGACCAGGCCAGAAAACTCCAAATTCTCTTCTAAAACACTGAGATTGAATGCAGAGACAAGCCAGAATAGAGAAAGCCATTTCGTCTGGCATCATAATATCCACCTTTCCAAGGAAACTATTAAGCAAATATTATTTTCCCCTTATTTTACACTGAGAAAACGAAGGACCAAGAGGGTATAATGATTTAACCAAGTTTACCTGCAAAAAGTTAGAGGCAAAACTGGAAGGTGGACTCAAGACTTTTGATGTCGACACAAGCAATGCTGAGCCATTCTTGACTCTGCTGTCCTCAGGAACCCAGGATTCCAGAATATCACAATTTTGTTTTTAGGGCCTTCCCTCAGTACCTCCAGTCTTCTAGAGCCCAAATCTGATTTCAGCACAGCTGAAGCTCTAGTATTTCAAGTCAAGTCTTCTGTCCCAGGAAAGACTGGATGGAGAATGGTAGCAGATAAAAAGAATGGCCCCATTTCAATGAGCGCTCTCAAAGGCTTGTGGCATCATTCAACGTCTTGAAAGGACAAGAGCATATAAAGAAGAGAAAAAGACTTTAGTGGAAAAAATGAAGCTAGAATCCAAAGAATCAGGCTCCACTCCTGGCTCTGTCACTAATGACTTTGAATATGTCTCTTGCATTCCCTGAACCTCAATTTCGCCATCAGTAAATTAGCCATTCTCCAAGCTTCCCCAGCTTGGAGACATTCTATGACCTGGGGCACGACTGGCACCTTGGTTGGAAAAAAGGCACCGTTCAGTGCTGGCTTTGTTCTGACCATGGACTGAGCCACAGGCGTGTCCCTCATCAGATGCGGATCTCTCAGCACTCAATAAGTTGCTGCACAGGGCCAGTCACAGACCGGCCTTGAGAAGTCACTCTGCAGGCTGCTGCTTATAATTAGGATTCTGGCCTTCAACTCTGAAAGGCTTGGCCACAGCCAATTAGCAAAACCCAGCTCACATCGGGCCTGGGGTGAACAGCAGGGTGCCTCGGGATCACATAAAACATCCGGAAGAAGAGCATCTGAAAAGCATTAGGTTGCTGGAAGCCTGGCCTCTCAAAGTTGCCAAGACAGCTCAGATGCTCCTAGGTCTTTTTTAAAGGATTACTGAAAGTATCCAGGGCCAAAGGGTGTAGCCCTGGCAATTTGCAACCAAGAGGAGGTCAATGCTCACACCAGGCTTACCTACCAGACCTAAGCACTCTGCTGGGAGGGGCCCTTGTGAGCTTGTTCTTAGCCAGCAGGGGGCTGGTACTGAAGACCCTCTGCTCATGGGCCAAAGGCATTTGGCTGCAGGAGACTGGTGGTGCATGTGCATGCTCGGGGTACAACTCGGTGGAACGAAGTTTGATCAGACCTTTCTTCTTCCCCTGAAGGTACTACTGGGTTCCTGGGTGCAATGATGGGTGGCTCAGAGCAGAGCCCATGCATCATTGCTTGTAGATTATGCCACCTTTCTCTAAGCTTGGATGCCCTGGTCATCCCTTCACAGCATGTGTCCCATAGGCCAGAGAAGAAAAGGATACAGGGCATGAGACCATGCTCTTCATATGTAATGAGGCATTGTGGAATACAGGATAAGACATGCGTCTTAGAATCTAGTTAAGCCCCTGCTACCCAGCTTAGCAGCAATGTGACCTTGGGTCAGTCACTTACCCTCTGGAGAGTTTTATTCACCTATAAAGTGAGAGTGGCCAGGGAAAATGGAATAAAAATCAAAGGAATTTGTGATTGAAAGGATCCTTGAAGATCATTTTGACCAACAGTCTCATCTAGCAGATCAAAAAGTGAAATCCAAAGAAGGAAATTTACTTACCAGAGTCACACAGGACAGAGGGGAGAAAAGCCAGATCAAGACCCCTAGTGTTTTGTTTTCCACTCCAGTGTTTGCTGTGACCTGATAGACAGTCTTTTAATCTACTGTCTCTCAAAGCCATTGACCTGTGGTTTTCAGAAGTTTTCCAAGTGCCCACAGCATGGACCACATCTGGGTTCTGAGATGCCTTTTCTAGAGAAGAAAGGGGCAAAGGGACTGCTGCTGGAGATAGCCCTGGTTAAAGATGATCCAGACCACAGGTGGTCTTGGCTGGAAGGGTTCAGGATGGTGAAGGCCCACAAGTAACCTGGTCTGGTCCATAGAGGTCCTGGCTACAGAAGTGTCAGACTACAGAGGAGCCAGTCTAGAAAAGACTTAGGCCAAAATGACCCCATTCAGAGCTTTCCCAGGCCAGCATGGCCCCCAGACGTAGGCCAGGGTCCACGGTGGCATAATCTACAGTGGGTGAGATGTGCATTTCTTTAAGAGGCCCTTTGCACCTGGCTGACCTGACCAGTCTCCTTTTCTCGTTCCGCCCCCTGCTTCTCCTTACAGTGTGCGGTCAGCCCTCGCGCTCGCTGCCAAACCTGGTCAAGCGGATCATTGGGGGCCGCAACGCCGAGCCCGGCCTCTTCCCATGGCAGGCCCTGATTGTGGTGGAGGACACCTCGAGGGTGCCCAATGACAAGTGGTTTGGGAGCGGGGCCCTGCTCTCTGAGTCCTGGATCCTCACGGCTGCCCACGTGCTGCGCTCCCAGCGCAGAGACAACACAGTGACGCCAGTCTCCAAGGAGCACGTCACCGTCCACCTGGGCCTGCACGACGTGCGGGACAAATCCGGGGCTGTCAACAGCTCGGCCGCCCGAGTGGTGCTGCACCCGGACTTCAACATCCAGAGTTACAACCATGACATCGCCCTGGTGCAGCTGCGGGAGCCCGTGCCCCTGGGGCCCCACATCCTCCCCGTCTGCCTGCCGCCGCCTGAGCCCGCAGGCCCGGCACCCCACGTGCTGGGGCTGGTAGCCGGCTGGGGCATCTCCAACCCGAACGTGACGGTGGACGAGATCATCGGCAGCGGCACGCGGACCTTGTCAGACGTCCTGCAGTATGTCAAGCTACCCGTGGTGCCCCATGCCGAGTGCAAGACCAGCTATGAGTCCCGGTCGGGCAACTACAGTGTCACCGAGAACATGTTCTGCGCCGGCTACTACGAGGGTGGCAAGGACACGTGCCTAGGAGACAGCGGTGGCGCCTTTGTCATCCTCGACGACGCCAGCCAGCGCTGGGTGGCCCAAGGCCTGGTGTCCTGGGGAGGCCCTGAAGAATGTGGCAGCAAGCAGGTGTATGGGGTCTACACCAAAGTCTCCAACTACGTGGACTGGGTGTGGGAGCAGATGGGTTCCCCGCAGGGCCTGGGCGAGCTGCAGGTGGAGCGGTGAGTGCCCGACTCCTGCCCGCCAACTGCCCTGCCCAGCCCCACCAAGACTGCACCACACCCCCCTAATGACAACACACTCCACTGTTACTCACAAGACCAAGGGATGGACACGCTGTTCCCACCCTCCCAAGATGGCTCTTGGCTCCCTGAGAGGCAGCAATGTGGTACAGGAAAAGGCCCTACATAGGAAACCTGGGTCCCTGGCCCTGGGGCAAGTCCCTTTCCCTCTCTGGGCCTCACTCTCCCGCAGGACGGGGAGGGATCTAGACTCGGGCCAGTGCCCAGACTCCTCTCCTGGAATGCCCATCCCAAGGGCCTCATTCACTCCTAGTTGTTCATCAAATCCAGTGGCCCCACCGTTGGTGTAACTGAGCTTGGACCTGACTGTGAGAAAATGTTTCCTTGCCTAGAGCTGAGTTCATATATTTTCCCTACTTTGCCCTCTGGGTCTAGACTCTTTTCTAGCAGAAAAACCCTCAGATTTGAGGAGACAGGGATGACACCCCAGAGGCCTCTCTCTAAATATAAGGCCTTGTAGTACTTTCATCCCTGGGTTTTCTCTCCCCAAAGCTTCTTGCAGTCAAGCCTTATCCCTTCTGTTCCCTGTTAAAGGAATCTCAAAGGACCAAGAGAAAGCTGGGAAACTCTGTGATGACCCGGGGGGAGGAGAAGAGCAGTGGGAAGCTTTCCAACCCCATTAAATTCCTATCATCAACGCAGAGCACTTGTCTGGGTACATCCACAGCTGACTCTCCAGACAAGCACGAAACAAGCTTCCGGTCTTGAAATGTGTCACCTGAAAGGGCTACCCGAGCCCCAGCCCTAGATGTGGAGACTCAACCCGATGTGGAGAAAGACAAGGCTCACACCATGATGCTGTGCCTCTGGGCAGGGAAACGGAAGAAGGGGGGATTATAGGAGTGACCTCCTCCCACCAGACCCCCTTCCCCCACAGCATGCCTGCAGTCTGAGCTCTACAGAGAACCCACCTGGCATGAATGTTCTGAGGGACCCACTCCTCCAGCTTCCAGGAGCCAAGTCAAGAGAAGCAGGGACTTGCCCAAGAAAGGCAGTAAGAGGAGACGGAGAGCCCGAGTCCTGGGTTCAAGCCGCAACTCTGCCCCCAAACTGGCTTGTAACTTTTGACAATTTCTTTCCCTCCCTGGGCCTCAGTTTCCCCATTTGTAAAAGGAAGGCATTGGATCCCCTTCAGGGTCCCTCCAGCTCCAGCATTCACTGCTTCCAGGGCCAGCAACCTCTCCCTGGATATCCCCAGCCTGACCATCCTCCCCCCTGGGGTTTGCTCTCCTGGGGACTCCCCACCAGAGACAGAAGCCTTGAGAAGCATTCCAAGAGAGCAGCTGGGAAGCATCTGCTTTTCCAGTTGGGTCCTGACAGCACACTCCTGTGTCTGTGAGCAGTGCATGTAGAGGATGCTATACTTTGTATATTTATATCACAAGCTTCACTCCTCTGTAAGGTGCCTCTGCAATGTTTCCTCCACCAGGGGACCAAAATGGAAATAAATCCTCTGTGGATAACCAACAGCCTTTGTTTGGGGGTTTGGTTATTGTTGATGTTTGTTTGTTTTGACCTATTGAAGAAAATCTGACCCTTCATTAAGCCACAATCTCTCTCACTGTGGAAAGGGTACAGTTTTTGTCACCTGGACATTATCCAAGAAAAGGTGACAAGAAATGGAGTAGGTTATGGACGTGTCCTCTCAAAGGCTACCTCTTCCATCATAGAAGTGCCTGCCATTTAAGTCCTTGAGTTCAAAGTGCCCAGATAAGCATAGGAAGCAAGATCGTGTGCACCCAAGTCTCAAGCAGGCAAGGGGAGTTCAATGTCATGAGAGGAGTGGAGATTGTAGTATTATGGGAATTTAAGGAGGGGGAGGTTCACACAGCGGAAAGGGGTCTGGGTAACTTTTCAAAGAGGTTACAAAGAATACACTGGGAGATGGGAGGGCAGGGCAGAGGGACAAAGGTCAAGTAGGAAAGTGTACCCCGAGTGGAGGGGAACAGGGGGCGTAGGGGAGAGTGGGTAGTCTTGAATGTCACACTTGTGTTGGTCCTGTGGCCAGTGACTGCCTAATTTGGGGCATATCAGAATCACTTGTGTTTATTAGGAATGTAGGTTCCTAGGTCTCACGCATAGGAGGTTCTGAATCAGTAGGCTGAGTGTGGGCAGCAGGCTGTGAAAAGTGGAGGGGCTGGAGGCAGGTACCAACCAAGAGAGTGGTAGGGAAATCCCTGCAACCTTTCTGGAGAGAGGTGGTGCAAACCACCAGACCAAGGGCATGACACTGCAGATGTGGGGGGGGGGGGCAGTCTGGAAGCATTCAAGTAGTGTAGTGGGTAGAACTTGGTGCAGAGGCATTGTGTGAAATAGTGCAGACAGGAGCTGTGGTGGAACACAAGCTAATATGTTAGCGAGGGCTCCCATGTCACATGCTCATAGTTTGCGTTTGGGGTTTGTATCATATTGAAACTGTCGTGCTTTTTACATTACTGAGAACTAAAGGAATCCTACATTATACCTCACACTTTATGTGCAGCTGGTTTCAGAGATTATCAGTTTTGTGTTCCATCACATCCTCTAGGGTTTTGGATTTATATTGTTGATGTATTGAGACACTGAAGTGTCATGGGGTTGCATGAAGAGCACACTGCGACATTACTCTCTGCTTCTCCTGGTGATGTTTTTTACCAGTGGCTGATTAAAGATGGTGGCTGAAGAAAAGGGAGGCAACAAGGACATTGTCTGTGCAGACATTAACAGACATCTGAGGATGTCAGACAAAGGGGAGATGGCTGGTGAAGGATGGAGACCAGGACTTGGTTTTGCTGTGTTTGAGGAGTTTATGAGCAATCCAGCTGGAGATGTAGAAAGGAGGAGTCCAGAGGAGAAGGCAGATTAGAGACACTGATCTGAAATTCATCAGGTCTAAGTGGTGTGATGGCATGGGAAGAAGTGGCATCATCCACTGGAAAGGAAAAGAAAAGATGAGGGGGCTGAGGACTAAAGAAGGGAAACACCAGTGTGGACTGCATGGAAAGAAGAAAAACCCCAAGAAAGAGATAGAAAAGGGAAATCAGAAACACAGAAAGAAAAGAGCTTCAGAAGCCAAGAAGAGAATGTATCAAGAAGAAAAATCAACAATGCAAATGAGCCAGGACAGTCCAGAGGACACGTGCAGGCTGGATGTTCCTAGGCACCAGGACCATCAACTACCATCAAGTCTGGAAGGGGATCCAGGAAAAAGACCCATGCTCATGTTTAAGTCTCTAGCCCTTCCTCCCCCTTCCTTTATGCTCCATGTCCCTAATCTTCCTCCTCTTCCTCCTCCATAGCCTCTTCTTTCTTTCCCACTTTTCTCTTCCTCGTTCTCTCCCTACCTCTCCCTCCCATTGTCTCCCTCCTTCTCTCTTTCCCTCTCCAGCTTCTCCTAGGTTTTTTATCTCTTTCCTGAGGCAGCCTCTCTGGGATGTCTTTGCCCAGTTCTCCAGGTTTTGCTTCCTTGAAACCAATTAATACAAACCTCTTGTTCTTGTCTGACTCTTCAAATGAGTTTGTATTTTCAGACTTCAGTTTCTGTTTTGCTCTTTCACGAGTCAAAGCTGTATCTAGCCTCACCTAAAACAATAGATGCTCCAGCTTTAACAGTGGGCAGCTACAAGGTGAGGAGAATTCTTAGAGATGAAGAATACATGAGAGAAAATTTCAGAAAGAGTGTCCTCCTATACATGTAAATATCACCACTGAAGTTCCAGTTATGGGTCTGGAGCCATTCTGTCTCCATGTATGATTACAAATCTATTAGACTGTCACATGGCCACTTTATGTCCAGGTTTGTGCGAACCATGGTACTTTGTTCTTTTGAGTCCACCTCGGAAGGACAGGGAAGGATGTGGATACTGAGTGTCAATTTTCTTTCCAGAAGCTTGACTATGGAAGAAAGGACAGGGAGAGACTATAGAATGAATGAGAAAGCAGAAAATTCAATTTTTAGCATGAAAAGTCTTGATCATGTTTTGGAGGCATGAAGAAAGGAGAAATGCAAGATAGAGGAGAAGGGCACAAATCCTCAAAACCAGGTCCCCAAGAGTTTGGAAGTGAGGGGGTCCAGAGCCCAGAATCAGTTCTGAAGAGATGTTTAGAGAGGGAGTAGATACAAAGGAGGATGGTTTCCCGTGGGCTTTGTGTTTGTTTGTTGAAACTTTTTCTACAAACTTTCCATAAAGTGATGGTTGGCAGGTCTGGGCTTATAGTCTGTAGTCTAGCAACCCCAGCTGAGAAGGACCTTGTAGCAAGACGCCCAAGGCAGGCTTTTATTGGCCTGTCCACGGTTACATTCCCATCTCTGAGATCACTGTGACCAGAGTGTAAGAGGCTTTCACTAGTCAAGTCATAGTCACATTCCTGCCCCTAGAACCAGAGGTAAGAGCATTGCAACTCAGGCTAAAGGGACAAGAAATGGGGGAAGAGAGGACCCCAGAGGAAACTTCAGGTGGTATTACTGAAAGGGGCAAGCATGCTGGGAAATCAAAAATAACAGATATTCCTAATAGAGGGAGATGAGCCAGCAGCTTTTGCAAAGGGCAAGGTGGAGCCCAGAGTGTGACCTGTCTTCCTTCCCTTGGCTGCAGTGTGTGGGATCCCCAAGTTCTCCCGGGATCTGTTGGCCAGGATCATCAATGGACGCCCCGCCCAGAAGGGCACCACCCCCTGGATTGCCATGCTGTCACACCTGAATGGGCAGCCCTTCTGTGGGGGCTCCCTTCTAGGTAAGAAGAGGTGGAAGGGGTGGGGGATCCGGGATTAGAGGGTGGGGTAGAGGAAAGGGACCTGACCCTCTTCCTGGAGACTGACAAGGTTTCTTCACTGAGAAGCTTCCACTCTAGCAGCAGGGCCCAGAAGCACAATGTGGTGGAAAGAGCCCTTAGCTGGAGCAGGGAGACACTTGTTCTGTTCCAGCTGGCTCCTTCAGGCAACACTTCCTGAGCCCTGGTCACTCTCTGGCACTGAGAAGGGTCAGGGAGTCAGAGCCTTAAACATGGACTACAACACAAAGCACTTCCATGCAGCTCAAAGTCAGGGTGTGCTGGTGCCCTGGGCTGAGGGGCAACCAGGAAACCCACCCTCGAGGAGTCAAAGAAGGGAGACTTACAAAGCTTTGAATGCAATGCTTGGGAATCAAGATGTATCTTAAATGCTACTCCAGGTTTATAATCATGTTCTTAAAAGTCCCCTCCTGAGACAATGTGGATTGAAAAAAAGGGTTAATCTGGAAGCCAAGAGTCCAGAGAGGTGGCTAGATTGCAGTAGTGAGGAGGGAAGTCATTAGCCTCAGAATAAGAATAGGGGACGAGGGATGGAAACAAGGCACATTCAGATTCAAAGCCATTGGAAAAGGGAACTGTCAGACTTTTGTAATGGACTGAACGTGGTTGGAAGAGGCAGCAAAGGCAGGAAAGAAATGATTTATGGCTCTTCCTATCACAGTTCAGCCCAGACGAGCTAAGGTCCATCCCAGCTCTGACATCATAATAAAAATTAATAGCAATCTAGAGTCCCTCTGACCCCATCACAGAGGAGGAAGGCCTAAGCTCTAGGGTTGCTGGCCTTGCCTCACCCTGACCCACCCTCTCCTCCAGGGAGCATGCAGGAGAGAACAGCTCCCTGACAAGGGACCCCTGAGGGGAGGTGCAGGCATTGGTGAGGCTGCAGCCTGGGCATCTGGGATGCGTGAAATGGTAAATCTGGCAGAGGGGCTGATCCTTATATTCCCACAAACAGGAAGACAGGAGCTCTCACTCTGTGGAGCCTCCCAAATGGTCACAGTGAGGGAGCACAGGTTAAAGGGGGGCCCAGTGGGGAGCAGGCAGGGGAGAACCAAGAATGGGAGGGGTTAGAAGGACAGAGACAAAAATAGAGAAAGGGGGCATGTCAGAGACCTAGAGAGGGGCGCGAAGGGAGATGAAGGGCGAAACAAAAGAAAACAAGGACACAAGAGAAAGAGAAGCTGGTAGGGCAGGAAGTGAGAGACAGAGAATCACGAAAGGAGAAAGGCAGGGGGACCCAGAGGAGAAGAAAGCATCAGAAAAGAACAGAGAGGGGAGGAGCAGACAGGGAGAGTGGAAGAGAGCAAAGCCACTTCTGATTTTGTTAGAGTGTATTATATGTAAGAGATGGATTAAGTGCCCATGGTTTAGGGTTGGATTCCTTTTCTGGAGCCTTGTGTCTCAGTTCAATGATGTTCAGTGCTCACTCTGTCTACTGCATGTTTGTTCCCACTTCTCTACCCTCAGCCTTGCCCATAGCCCTTCTCATCTAGAATCTCTCTCCTCCACCTGTTGTCTAGTTTTGTAGAGGGAAGGAAAGGCAGGAGAGGGCGTAAGAAACAGAGAAGAAGCTGAGGGACAGACAGAGGGAACCTGCCCATTCAGTGCCCACCATGAAGCCTGTGCAGAGGGGTCCTGACTCAGGGACTCACTATCTGCAGAGCTGGGAGATGAAGCTATGTCTTGGTCTCATCATTGCTCTCCCCAGCCCTGTTCCATGGCAGGCTTCCTAATCTGGGTACCTCATTCCACTTTATCCACTTGAAAAATTAGCCAGGAGTCCCTGGCTGTAGACAGGGATCAAAAATACCACCAGGGGAAAGAGGATGGCCTGTGTAGGGCACTATCCCAAAGCCAGTAGCCAGAACACATGGCTGCTCCTGAGAGCACCAGGGACCTGCACAGAAAGAGACCTCTGCCTGCAACTCTGAACTCTGCTATGATACCCACACTCCAAAGCCCTGGTACCTTTCTTTCTGTTTGGCTCATCCCAGTATGTCTCTGGGCTCAGCTATTTATGGATTTGTCACCTGATTCACCTTAGGGATGAACCAAGCCCTGATCCTATATTAAGCAAAGAGCAGGAATGTGTCCAGCAAGGGAAAAAAGAGCCAAGATACAAGAGATGTGCTAGGCTGATCATCAGGAGACCCACGGTCAGCCCTGGTCCTGCCACCCACCTGCAGAGCTGCCCGAGACGTCCCCGCTCCCTGGCCTCAGAATCCATATCTATAAAGTGAGAGGTTTGGGTCAGAGCAGTGGTTCCCAGCCTTCATGACAGCAGAACTTTGGGGACACTTTTAAAGTGTGTCTGTACCTGGGCCTCACTCCACGACGTAGATGGTCTGGCTCAAGCCCAGACCCTGTTTGGGGAGGATTTCTTTGTTTTTAATTCCCCACATGATTCTATTATAAATGTGTACTCAAGAATCATGTACAACAATACTTTTCAAACTTTAATACGCCTGGATTACTTGAAGTTCTTTTTAAGATTCTCAGATTTTACTACTGAGAACAGATTCTGCTTCAGTAGACCTGTGTGGGGGCCTGAGAGTCTGCATTTCCCAGAAGCTCCCAGGTGAGGCTGATGCCGCTAGCCCAGGGACCACGCCTTGAGCAACAAGGCCCAAAGGGCAACCCGTGAGCAAGACTATGGACACCTTGGGCTGTCTGGAGCTTGCCAACCCCATGCATTTAAGGGAGACCTGGAATCATTTTTTAAATGTTCAGTGTTGACCTAGGTTGGGGAAGTAGATGAAATCACAGACTCAACCCCTCATCTTCAGATTAAGATCAATGAGTTTCTGACCTTGGGCTGTGAAATGCAAGGGAGAGGGGTGCCATGGAGAGGGGTCTGAAAACCCTCAGCTTGAGGTAGTAGGACGCAAGGTGGGGCCATGAGGACAGTGTGTGTTCACAATTCTATTCTCAGGCTCCAAATGGATTGTGACTGCGGCTCACTGTCTCCATGAAGTGCCAGATTCAGAGGACATAACTCTTCAAGATTTGGACTTGCTCAGCCCCTCTGCCTTCAAAATCATCATGGGTGAGTATGGGCCAAGCTGATTCCTGAATCCAGCTGTGGTTCTGGGGATGGGGTGTATCTACTCACTCATTAGGGAGGGAGTCTAGGAATGGAAGGACAAGCCAGGACTGGAGTCCAGGGACCTGCCCAAGTTCTGGATCACAGTCTAAGCCCAAGGCAGTGATTTTCAGATGTGAGGACCATGAGCAGATCACTGAAGGTGAGGCCTTAGATTTTATAATAAAGACTCCCATCTGGATAACTTCCAAAGATGTCTCAGGGTTCTGTGAATCCGTGGTTTCAAGTGATTCATACACAAACAATCTAAGCTTCCCGTCTCCTTTGTAAACTGGCTGACGGAGTTCAGGTCACTGCATATTTATGTCCTGACACTAAGTCAGATCTAAAGACACAAGTTCCTACCCACAAGGACTGATAGTCTAATAAAGGAATAAAATATGAGCACAAAGCCCTCTAATAAAATGCAGGAAGCAGTAAGTTCTGTACGAGAGAAACAGGGGGAGTTCATAGGGAAGAGATTCCTAACTGAAGCATCTAACTCAAGAATCTCCGAGGTTTCATGGAGGAGGCAACACATTACCCGGGTACGGAAGGGTGATTATGGTTTGGACATATGGTAATGGGCCCTGGAATGAGTATTACTTACAAGGAAATGGGATCAGATCAGATTATGAAGAAAGACAGAGGTTCGAGCCCAGGACAATATGTGGGGAAAGGCAAATGGGGAGGGATGGTTTAAAACAGGTAAGTGAAAGGCACTCTAAGGGTTAAGGCTAGAAGCATAGGCTATATGGACAGGGGCTGACAGGGAACAAGGTGTGACTTTATCCTCCAAGCTTCCGCTGCCCTCATGCCTCACATGCCTTCTTCTTGCCCAGGCAAGCTTCGGAGGACCCGGTCAGATAAGAATGAACAGAGTCTCAGTGTCAAACAAGTCTTCGTCCATCCCCTGTATAACCCCAACACGTTCGAGAATGACATCGCTCTGTTGGAGCTGTTGAGGGGCCCAGTGCTAAATGACTTTGTGATGCCCATCTGTCTACCCCAGGGGCCACCGGAGGAAGGTACGGCACCCACCTGTGATTCCACCTCGGCAGAGTCTCCATGGAGGCTTTTACTCCAGCGCTGGTCAGGCTTCAGTGCCAGCTGAGTCAGCTGACTGTGTCTGCTTGATTCCTCAGCCGCCTTCCCTAAAACAGGTTTCACGGTGGTACACAAAAGCAGGCAGGCTTGGTCAGTATTTCAAGCATGTATCCATCAGGGTCCAGATAGGAAAACAGAAACCAGACTAGTTACTGTAACAAAAAGAATTTAATATAGGGTATTGGAGGGCCGGAGAAGTAAGGCGGCATGCTGAGGTCAGAGAGAGAGCACTTGCAGGCAGGCACTACTCCTCCTAGGGCTGGAGGAACAAAGGGAAGAGGTTGGAGTTACAGAACCCGGAAGCTTAGACAGGGGCTCTGTGAAGTAGGAACTCAGACTCTGCAGAAGAGGCCCCGTGCTGATGGTGCGGGGGAAGCAGCCGCCACTGGTGGGGTGAGGAGCCATCACTAGGGTGATGCCATCCGGAATAGCAAGGCTTCCTGGAAGTGCCCCCTGCTTTCAGGAATGTTCCTGACACAATGGACCTGCCATTCCAGTCTCATTCGCAGCATCACAAAGCAGAGTATAAAAGGGTACGTCTGGAGCTGAGAGACAATAACTTAATCGCTAGCACAGGCTCAACTCTCCATGCTGCCATCTCCTAGTTGGACAACCTTGAAGAAGTTGCCTAACTTCAAGCCCCTTCCCTTTACACTAGAAATAATACTCCATGGGTGGTTGTGATGTTTAAGTGAAATAATAATCAAACATATTCAGCACAGAGTGAGAGTCCAACTCAGGGAAGTTGGTTTTTGTTTCATCCTGTTCTAAATTCACAGCTAACCTTCTTTAATTCAATGAAGTTATTTTTTAAAAATGGTTGAATGGAATATGAAAAGTACCGAGGGGAAGTGAGCCCACAGGAAAGGCCCGGGTATGGCTCTGATGCATCAGATACCATGTGCCTGCCATGTACCACTTGATTTACATCAATTAATTTATGCACTACTTATAAAAGCCTTGTGAAGTAGTATTGTAGTCCCATTTTCCAGGTGAGAAAACTGAAGGTTCAGCTTGTAAGAAGTAGATCTGGGGCTGGAATTCAGATCTTCCAACTTAAGGCCCAGAGTTGTTCTCAGTATCCAGCCTCTTTTCAGATGATGAAACACGTAAGTGCTCTCTCAGTGCCCAGCCCATTTTCACATTGCCTCAAGATCTGCCAACCTTACAGACTTCTAGAACATCAGAGCTGGGAGGGGTTTTAGAGGTACCGAGTCTGACCTCTTCATTTTATGGATGAGAAAACTAAGGCTCAGAAGGGGAGGGAGGACATCCTGTGGTGGGCTAGGCTGGACTTTATATTTATCCAGTTACTGACTGAGCATCTACTCTGGGTCAGCCCTGCTGTAGGCATAAGGATACAGCCCTGAGTAAGGCAGATGAGCTTACTGCTCTCACGGAGCTGAGGTTCCAAGCTAGTTGGGAGTGGGAGAGAACAGACAACTAAACACATAAACCAGCTAACATCTCATAGAAACAGATGCCCAAACCACTGTCTCAGGTAAGCTCCAGCCCAAGTCTTCCTCCCCACCATGCTGGCATTTTCTCAGGGGGAAAACTCAGTGCTTCCTCCACATGCAGGGGATGAGGGGGCTGCAAGGTGCCACCCTCCAAAGACCCACAGACAGCCTCTCCACTCTCACTGTGTCTTCTCTCCCCCAGGGGCCGTGGTCATCGTCAGTGGTTGGGGGAAGCAGTTCTTGCAAAGGTTCCCAGAGACCCTGATGGAGGTGAAGTTCAATATATACCCTTCAGAGGGTGACACTTGTGCCCCACATTGGACATTTCTGAGCCCCAGTGTCTCTCAGGGGTTTGGAGGTTTGGACTGGGGATGAGTGAGACAGGTATGAAGGGACCAGACTCACCTTCAAAGTTAAGTGAGATTGAATCCCAACTAGTTTGATCTGTTTGTTCTGTAGCTTGTTAAAAGCTTAATTTATGGAAATTCTTCCAGAAAAACAGCAGGCTTGGACACCCTACAAGGCGATCCATCTGTATACATTAGGAAGACTCACATAGTCGTAACCAAGAATGGGTCCAGGGACGGGCCCTGAGAGCCACAGTCTTTGCAGCAATGAACTTGACTACGGTATTTGCAAGTTTACATTTCTCGTCATTTCAGAAAAGGACACTGAACCAGGAGTAAGGAGCCACACTTCCAAGTCCCAGCCCCTAGGAACCTACTGGGTGATCTTAAGTCATCTTGCCTCTAGACTGCAGCGTAGTTTCTCAGGCTGCAAAGTCACCAGCAACACTAGATGTCCTCCAAGAGCTGTCTGGCTTGGACATTACCAGGTTCTACGAGAGCCACAACTAGTTTCTAAACCGTTCAACGTACATTATTTTAACACACTTTAAATTTTGGGTTTGCAACAACCATTTACCCCTGCAATCATTCACTCTTGAGTGTTTATTCAACACCTCTTCCCAGGGGGCACTAGTGGTAAAGAGCTCACCTGCCAATGCAGGAGACATGACAGACGTGGGCTTGATCCCCGGGTTGGGGTGACCCCCTGAAGAAGGGAATGGCAACCCTGGAGAATTCCACGAACAGAAGAGCCTGGCGGGCTACAGTCCATGGGGTCGCAGAGTCAGACACGACTGACATTGTATTAACNCCCAGGCTCGTCCAGGAGGGAGACAGAGAGGGGGATGGGGTGTCAGAAGAGCAGGGTTCAGCCAGGGTTGGGGACTGACAACTGTCTTGTGTTCCAGATCGAAATCCCAATTGTTGACTACCACATCTGTCGGGAGGCTTATGCTCCACTGAAGAAAAAAGTCACCAGAGACATGATCTGTGCTGGGGAGAAGGAAGGTGAGTCAAGAGGCCTGCCTATGGCAGGGCGCCACCAGCCAGGGCGGGGCACCAAGCCCAGCAAAGGCCGCCTTGCAGACCTTGGAGCTGGCAGGTTTAACAGCGGAGGAAGGGGAGGAAC
The DNA here is from genome assembly GCA_006410935.1 of Redunca redunca. Lineage (NCBI taxonomy): Eukaryota > Metazoa > Chordata > Mammalia > Artiodactyla > Bovidae > Redunca > Redunca redunca. The sequence continues at coordinate 33,247 of SJYQ01006559.1, forward strand.
GAGGCAGGGGACGGGGAGGAAGATCAGGAGACGAAAGATTCCACTGGAGAAGTTGCATCAGAGAAAAGTGTGCTACGTAAGGGATGTCCATACTTCCCTTCTCCCAGCCCAGGTTCCCCGCTATATAACCGAGAGTCCTGAACCTACGCTTTCTAAAATCACGGAGGTAGGAGGCCAGAAGTACAACCCTGAGCCCAAGTTTTGAGTCCAACGGTCTGCTCCGCCCCCTGGTGTCCAATTCTCTGAACTACATGTCAGTTGTAGGGAGAGGGAGAGTCCTCTGGATGTGGGTCTAGGGAAGGAGACACTTAACCCGTGTCACTTCTTCCTCTAGGGGGCAGGGATGCCTGTGCGGGTGACTCTGGAGGGCCCATGGTGACACTGGATCAAAAGAGAGGCCAATGGTACCTGGTGGGCACAGTATCCTGGGGCGTGGACTGCGGAAAGAAGGACCGCTACGGAGTGTATTCATACATCTTCTACAACAAGGACTGGATCTGGAGGGTCACCGGCATGAGCAATTGAGTTCAGTGCCTCACCCTCTGCCTCACCTGCCCGTGGTCAGTCAGCAGCAGAGGATAATTATCTGATGCCAGACGTCCCTCACCCTACACGCACCTCATTCAGCCCACCTAATACTGACCAGTTAAGGGGGCATCTCAGCCATCTTCTCACTCTCCTTAAAGAAGCAGAGTAGCAGAGTGATCAGAACCCAGGTTGTATCACCTAGTAGCTTTGCAACACTGGACAGGTGACTTCACCTCTTTGAGCCTCAGTTTCTTCATCCCTATGATGGAAATGGCCTACCTTACCTCCTCAGAAAAGTATGATAAAGATCAAATTTATTTCATAGCACTTAGCACAGTGCAGGTATAAACTAAGTGCTCAATAAATGTGACTTAGTGGAAGGCCGGTGTGTCTACCAGGCACACTGCGTTCGCTTATAAATCCTGCCTGGGCCTTAGGGTTGATCAAGTGTGTACCTGTCCCCTCAACCTTGACCATCGCCTTCGCCTGCCCCCAAACGCTCTATGCTTCTTTGCTGCCACGCATTTCCCAACCCCAGTTCCCACCCCTCTCCATGAAAAGGTAAAAGAGACAGTCTGAGTCTCTGCAGGTCCCATAGCAATGCACTTATGACTGCGCTGGATACCGGACTGTGAGAGTGCCTGAGGGAAGCAGAGACAGGGAGAGGGGAGACTGGGAACCAGCTCTGCCCCCAGCTCCCTGTGACTCTATGTAAGTCCCTTCCCCTCATCCCAGCAAAGACCCTCCCAGTTCTGACAGTCAAGGATCCAACAAAGCCATTTCTCCCTGATGAGATGAGTTAAAGGCAAAATTACCAAAAGGTCAAAAGGCCCAATAGAGCTTTGAAGTGAAAGTGTTAGCTCAGTCACGTCCAACTCATCGTGACCCCATGGGCTGTAGCCGCCAGGCTCCTCTGTCTATAGGATGCTCCAGTCAAGAATACTGGAGTGGGTAGCCATTCCCTTCTCCAGGGGATCTTCCTGACGCAGGAATTGAACCCGTGTCTCCTGCATTGCAGGTGGATTCTTTACCACTTGAGCGACAGAACCCAGTAGAGCTTTGATGCAGACCTAATCCTGCTGCTACCGCAACACCCACCCCGCACACCACACCCTGGCTCCCCAGGAGGCAGCCCAGGCAGAGTGCAAGCCTAGGGGCCTGTTCTTATTCCTGAGAAGAGCCTCTGCTCTAGGTGCCCGCTTCCTTTTCTTCCTGGGCAACTGGCATGAGGTAGGCCCTGGAAGGCCCAACTCAGGCCCTTTACTCTCCCTCCCTGTGTCCACAGCTGACCCCAAGCACCGTTCCCCTGGTTCCTCACCCCTGTTCCTCAGCCAGAACACCCCAGCCCTGCAGGGTCATAAAATCTTCCCAAGCAGAATGCCTCTTCCCTTCAGGAGCCACCTTCTCTCTCAGGAAGATTCCAGGGTCCTCCTCCCCTCCAGAACTCTGAGATGTGAGCCCTTCAAGGGATCAGAAGCTCCAAGTCCTGTCTTCTGTTCTGTCTTCAATTCTGTTCCAAAATTGGTCTTCATGGGAGATTTCAGTTCTTGACCTGCACTGCAGCTGCTGGAGTCATGCAAGGTCTCTTGCCAAAAGAAGATACTGAAGAATGAGAACTTATGAACACTAAGCCCTAGGCTGACCACTCAGGGACAGCAAATGGCAGCCTGTTTTTGATTCGCTGAGCAGGTCATTCTACCTCTCTGTGCCCTGCTGTTTGTTCTGTACACAGAAGGTGGCCTTCATACTCAGTCCCACCAGACATTTGTCAAGCAAACTGGAGCTCTATTTTAGACACCAAAGAAGAATCAAAATGCAAAGCTTTGGAACAACCCTAAAGCATTCCAAACATCATGCCTGCTCATTTCACAGCACTGCCTGAGTGCCCCCGTGTGCCAGGCTGTCATGACTGCTATGGGTACCACCATGATGAAGGGAACATGATTCATACTTTCCAGAAGCTCCTGCACGAAGAACTGACACCTGCACAAGCATCCACCATGACAGGATGAACCCTACTGCATGCTATGTGTCAGAACAGCACAGGTGTGAAAGAAAGGCCATTCCTGTATGCAGGCATTGGAGGAGGGGACATCAGGAAAGCATCTCAGAGGTGGGCATTTCTACAGGTAAGAGAAAAGGAGGCCTTCTAGACACAACAACAAGAGCACATGTCCATTCTTCTCTCAGAAAAATGACGTGTCCAGCAGACCAGTGCTCTGACTCTGGAATCCGAGTCAATATCTAGAAGAACTTTTCTCCTTAAATTCAGGCAGTTCTGGGACTTGAAGCAGCCTCAAGATTTGTGTACAAATGCCAATTTCTGGCTGGACCAGTTTATCTTGTTTATTCCAATTGCAACTTCATCCTTATCTAAGGGATGCCTGGATGTGCTGCTGGACTTCACCTTACCCTTGATCTATGAGCATTTACCAGATATACCAGCCCCTGCACTGCTGCTAAGCTCCGAGATACCCAAATGTCTCACAGGGTTATAGAAGCAGAGGGTTGGAGGGTCTGTTAGGACCATGTTGTCTAACTCTATGACCTCATTTTTGAGCATATCTAAAGGTGTGACACTAGCTACCTCCAAATATAGCCAATTTCAACTTCAAAATGACTATCTCTTAGAGAGGTCTCTCTTCTATGCAACCACAATTCACCTCCCAGAGAATAGTTAGTATATCTAACGCTATGATTCTGTACCATGGGATGTTGTTATTAGCAATAATGATCATGCCCAATTTCTTTAGAAACAGAAACTGTCCATCTACAGCATGTGTAGCTGTAACTGCACATTTGTTCCAATAAACATCTGTATTGAGTCAAAGCATCCTGTTTGGCTTGCATGTTTTTCATGGACTGATGGTTCTGGTGAGTTGCATTGTCATGTATCAACAGTTCTCTGTATCCCGTTAGGAGCCCTGTACCATTAAGAGAGAGAGAGAGGGATAATGATGGGAAAATCAAATCACTGACACCAAAGCACATCTTAGGCTTCTCAGGTCAGTTCTGATGAAATCCCTTGTTCTTTTGTCCCTGTAAGTTACCAAAATATTCCAGGAAGACAGTCTTTCAATATCCAAGTTACATTTCTTGATTCATCCACATCTAGAATAGAAAAAACTTTTTTTTTTCGGATCCTGTGTTCAATTGTTTGGTTCCGAGACTATGGCACCAGGTTGATGAGTAGCCTATTCTGAATTGGAGTACGTACTTTCCTTCTGCCATGAATTAAACTTATTACCAGGTGACAGAATCAAAGAATCAGCACCACCAAGAAGTCCTTCAAGTAAAGGTAAGGAAGAATCAGGGAAGGAAAATCTGTACCCTTCTTGCAGCAGAAACAGTAGCCAATCTGGGTCTAGAGTGAGTCTTGAAATCAAGAGACTTAGGTTGTAATCCAAGCGTTGGTTGACTTCCTATTCACTTAATTTTCCCATCTACAAACTGGAAGAAAAATCTTTGCCCTACCCTTGTCTGAGGGTTGTGCGATCAGACGAATTAACATACAGGAAAAAAAAATTGGAAACTAAATTAGATCAATATAAATAGTTCTATGGGAGATAATAACACTTTGGAGTATTTCCCAAGCATGGGTCTTCGACTCAGGTCGCACAGCCGGTGGGAAGGAGAGGGGAGGCAAACACCCTCCTGCTCTGGCCCTAGATCCAGAACTACTCTGACTCGGCAGCAGCACCATCACTAAGACATTCTGCTTCAGTGCTTTCCTGGAAAGAGCCGTGTTCTTTTACTTTGCAAACTGAAGAAGAAAGCATCCCAGCCCCGGACAACAGTATGTGAAAAAGCAGGGAGATGAAAGCGTAGTGAGCGTTTGGGGAAAGCTGAGCAGCCCGTTGTCCCTGGAGAGCCAGAGAGATCAGGAGGAAAAAGAACACCTTAAGGAAGCCCTGACTGCGATGCTCAGCGTGGTTTTGGGAATTTGAGGATTTTAGACCAAGGAGAGACATGATCGGCTATATCTTTCAAAATCAAGCTTTACTGCAAAGAGTAAACTGAGGGAGAAGAGCCTAGAGATAAAGAGACTCAATATGGCTTCCGAACAACAGGCGAGGGACCCCCTGATCCTGAACAAGGGCAGGCCGAGGAGAGGGAGGAGAGGAACCTGCTTCCAGGGGCTCTGAGGACCTAGAGCCGGGCCCTGAGGAGCCTCTTTAGAGAGGCTCAAACTTGCGTTCATGTGTGAGAGTGAATAAGTAGAGAGCACAGAGGGGAAAGAGCAGAGGCCAAAACCCAAAGGCAGTCATTGTTTCGGGTCCCTGGACTTTCTGTGACCCTCTGGCATCAGTGCGGTCTCCAGAAAGAAAGCCAGGGCGTTCTCTGAACTTGAGAGAGAGAGACAAGCAGGGCCTTTGTGACCCCCTCCTGTGTCTGGTATGTGCTGACCTTTTTTCAAAAAGATAAGGAAAATGTTTTCTGTATGCAAAAACACACGCTCAGTTCTCAGCAATGAGCCTCTGATCACAGGAAAAAGAGCCAGGACCCTGCCGATATTTAGTCAAAGGCTCCACGGGAGGCCCCTGTGAGGAAGGGGAGTTAGGACAAAAGAGTGTTATGACAAGGGGAAGATGTGTCAAGCTGGGCCTGTGCCCAGGGCGAGNAAGCTCCTGATATGGCCCCCACATCTGTTCTCACACAGCCTTCCCTGTCTCAGAAAGCAGCAACCCTACTCTTCCAGATGACCTGGCCCAAAATCTTAGGGTGTCTTTGACTCCCCTTTCTCTTAGACCCCCCATCTGAGTCACCAACAAACCCTCTCAACTCTACCTTAAAATATAGCCAGACTCGATCCCAGTTGCTGCCACCCTATTACAGGTCCCCACCCTAGAACAGGCCATTATCCCCTCTTTGCTGGATTGTTGCACCAGCCTCCTGGCTAATCTTTCCTTTTTCACTGTTATTCCTCTGTGGTCATTCTCAACACAGTGACAGTAAACTGAATTACATCACCCCACGGCTCAAACCCTCCAATGGCATCGCATCTTGTTTAAGTTAAAAACCGATGTCCTGATAATGACCTATATGGATTCTATGCTCTGAATCCATCACCCCACTCCCACTTACTAATGGCTACTAAGCCTGAACTGCATTCCAGCCACATTGGCCTCCTCCTGGTTCAGCATTCCAGGCTGCTCCTACCTCTGGGTCATATGCCCTTCCCCTTACAGGTTCTTCATCTTTTTTTTCCAAACGTCACCTCTTAGTGAGATCTTCCCTAGCTACCTAATCTAAAACTGTAACTCTGTTCCCTGCCCTTCCTGTCCCTCTGCCTACTCTATTCTTCTTAGTCCCTAAACTAGTGTTCCACACAGCCTCCTTATACTGTTTTCTGTCTAGTACCTCTACTCTCCATAAAGTCAGTGATTCAGTCACTTTGCTCTTCCATGTATCCCAGCCCCTAGAACAATCACTGGCACATAATATATGCTCAACAAACATTCACTGAGTGAATGAATCTTGAAAATACTGAGTATCTTATTATGTCCTCAAAATAAAATTATAGGCCTATTAAGATGGAAGTGAAGAAAAATTATTGGGCTTATTTTAGAAGAGAGAGAATAAGACACAGCCTGAAATTTCATCACCACCACACAAGTATTTGTATAAGGTGACACCTTTCAATGTTACTACCTTTCAAATTGTGAATACCTTTAAAGAGAGGTTGAATCAGAGTAAGACATATAACAGTTTGCTGCCAGAAAGGAAAGGAATATGCTATAGGCATTCAGATAAGAAGGTCCAACTCCAAGCTGACCTAAGCAGAAGGAAATCTTGGTGTAACAACTAGATGACCTATCAGAGGGATCGGGGTCAGGGCACCATCCCAAATGCCTGAGGACAAAACAAGGCTAAGCAGAAGTTTTTGAGTGATGTCAGAGCTAGCAGGGACTCTTCAGATCACCTTACCTCTTTGCTTGATAAGTGAGGAAACTGAGAGCCAGGGAAGAGAAAAGACTAGGTCACCCAAGGTCAGCAGCCTAGATGCCTAGATAACGGCTAAGCCAGGGCTGAAACCCAGGTTTCTGGCTCTCAGGTCAATGATTTTCTATACCACCACCCACCCTCCAAGGCCCTGTCACAACAAATCCATAAAATAGGCAGATTTAATTCCCCTGATGCTTGCAGCAGTACCCACGCAATTCCGTAAATGATCCCAAAGGAAGTTTCTTAGCTGGGAGTCCTGCAGAGAACCAGAATGGGACTTGGAAAAGAACTAAATTCCTTCTTGGGTATTTCAGTCAATGGGAATGGAGCCCAGAAATCACTGATGTTTTCTGTTTGGGGAGTTTTTTTAATAGCTATTTTTGAAGAATGAGGAGTGCTACCATGCTGCTGGAAAAATGAAGTCGTTGCTTTGAGAGATATATGAGGAGAAGAAAAGAAATGATACTACATATATTAAAATAAACCAGTTTCTAACTCTTGGGCTGGGAAGTTAACCCTTGTTTTCCTAAATTATTTAGCAACATAACCGAAATCACAAAGAGGAAGAGCCCTTGAAGACTCAAAGGGGAGGCTGCCAATCAAAAGGGAAAGAAGAAAAATAAGGATGACTGTTCAGTCTCATCAGGAAGAAGAGAATGAATATGGGCTTTGAATCTGGAATGTCATAGATAATGTGTTATTTATTCCTTATAATAGATATCCATGGCAAATCTATTATTCCCATTTTGATGAGGAGGAAAATGGGGCTCAAGGAGCTTAACTAATTGGCCCAAGGCTATGTCAAGTACAAAGGCTGAGCACTGAAGAATTGATACCTTCTAATGTGGTGCTGGAGAAAACTCTTGAGAGTCCCTTGGACAACAAGGGGATCACATCAGTAAATCTTAAAGGAAATCAACCCTGAATATTCACTGGAAAGACTGATGCTGAAGCTGAAGCTCCAATACTTTGACCACCTGATGTGAAGAGCCGACTCACTGGAAAAAGACCCTGATACAGGAGGAGAAGTGGGCAACAGAGGATGAGATGGTTGGATGGCATCACTGACTCCATGACATGAATTTGAGCAAACTCCAGGAGATAGTGAAGGACAGGGAAGCCTGGCGTGCTGCAGTCCGTGGTGTTAGATAAGACTTAGCAAGTGAACAACAACACAGCTAATGAGTAGCAGGACCAGGACTTAAGTGTTTCTTCCTCAGGTCTCATGATCTTGCCTTACTCCACACTATAACTTTGGTGCTTTCTCTAGGCTTCAGTTTCTAATCACGACACCTCTAATGTGTCTTATAGCTCTGATGGCCTGTGGACTTACTAATGTTAGAAGTTGTCCTTAGTTGGTGACCTTCTGGAGCCCCCTCAAGAGCCGCAGGACTTGTGAGCCCCAAGAAGAGTGAGCTGATCCCCTGGCCTGCTGAATTTGAAGGAAGTGATCAAGGCAGCACTTCTTGCTGACCCTAACCAAGGATTGCAGCCTCTCCAACCCCGATTCAGTGCCTACAGGTCTCCTGGCTTGAACATCAAGACAAATGCACAGAACCTCCACTGGGAGAGGCTTGGGATGCTGAAACATCCCTGAGGTATTTATTTATAACACCTAGGGTACATCTAACAAGTTCATCGTGTGGCATGTGGCCATGTGTGCAAAGAAAGAACTGTCCCTGAGAAGTCTTTGCTAAGACAAGGACTAAGCTGTGGGCAAGCCTAGCAACTATAAGAGACAATAAGGGAGACAGAGGAGGCGTTCATAGATTGAAGACATCTTCCTACAGAGCAGTAAGAAGCCTAGTGTTTTAGCAAAGAGTTCTGGACTAAAACCAGGTGAGAGCTGGACTCCTTGCTCAGCCTCTACCTGACATGAGATCTGGGGTAACTTTGATCATGCTCTAGCAGGGAGTGTAGCTATGCTGCTGCTGCTGCTAAGTCACTTCAGTCGTGTCCGACTGTGTGTGACCCCATAGACAGCAGCCCACCAGGCTCCCCTGTCCCTGGGATTCTCCAGACAAGAACACTGGAGTGGGTTGCCATTTCCTTCTCCAATGCATGAAAGTGAAAAATGAAAGTGAAGTCACTCATAGCTACAGACCAATATTAAATAATTGCAGCAAAGTTTGACAAGTATCTGGCAAGGGTGACAGAGCTTAAAAAATGGAGACTCTCAGAGCAAGATAAAGCCATGGTCACAGGTGGACAGGCAGGAGCAGGGAGGTTTGAGGGAGGGTCAAGTCCCCAGCTGGCAGGGAGGGGTAGTGAGTAGGGAAACTGCGCCCAAATCCTAAAGAATCCAAGGGACGTCATCAAGGAAGATCTCAGGGCTTATAATCATAAGTCTGGGTACAGAAGAAAACCTATTCCTCAGGTAGGCTGCATTACCCCCAGGCAACTCAGGCGGGTCACCTGGGGGTCTGATTCTAATTCAGATGCTCAAGTGCCACCCAGAAAGTCTGAGTCTATGGGTCTGAGGTAGTGGCTGAGCACTGACACTTCTCTAAAGGCTCTCCAGGATTCCTAAACTACAGCCAAGGTTGAGAACATCTGCTGTAAGCAGAGATCTCTGAGAGACAGAGCCTATCCCTTAGCGGCCACTTCATCAGGCCTTGCCAGACAGAAGGTGCTCAGGTATGCTTCCTGGATAAAGGAAAGAATATTGTGTATGTGAAGCAGAGGAAGTCACCAGCCAGTTATTAGAATCAGAGCAAGGCCAAGAATAAGACTGATCTTATGCTGAGTCCCCTGAATCACTGGCCAAGGGCTGCCTGCATCCCTCCTGACTATGTACATGATTGTCCCTGACCTGCAAGCTGGAGCCAGATCAAGTTTATGTGAGGGCCCCTGAAAGGGGAGAGAGGGGATCGGGGTGTCCAACAGCCTATTACAGATCAAGGACACTGGTGAATCTCAAGCACACATTAATGACTATGAAGCCTGATTGAAGAAATCTCATCTTTATTAAAGTACCCTGCCTATATATAAATGGCCCTCCTCCTTCCATCACTACAGATGGTGGCGACTTTCCCTTAGAAAGGGGAGTGGTGAGGGAAGAAGAAGGAGTCAATTATTAACAAAAGTGAGGTGAATGAGGACCATCAGAAATGAAGGTGGCATCCTGCTTCTTGCTTTCTGCCTCCGCCCATACCTTATTCTATACCCCTACTGTCAGAAATCATCTTTCCTCCCTCCCCAAACCATATTGCACCCCATTTGAAAGCTATCAGGATTCTTGCACCTACCTATGCACTTCTCTATGGGCAAAAAACCCTTTGCATCTTTAATGCTCCCTCTCTTACTAATGAACCCCCAACCCTGTAGTTCTGGGTGCACTGCTGATATTTGGTGAGAGGAACCAAGCCTGGCCAGTATGGGAAAGTCTGTCAACAAACAGCCCAGGAAGCCAGGTCTCTTTTCCTATATTCTGACCATCAAAACTGCTGAGAATCAGTTGGACTTGATCCCTGAACTTTGCAGACTCTTCACCACAATGGAGACATGCTGATTTGTTTCCTGGGAATTTTGTGCATTACTTCTAACACTCTTCCTTCTAAACCCCTGCTAAATTCTCTGATGGTTCATATGCAGCGGGTGGGAAGCCAAGTGCTATGGGGCTCCACCCAACCACCATGTCTTCCCTGAATGGCAGGAAACTGGAAACTGGGAGTGTGACCCTGACATTCCCAGGAGAAAAGGGCAGCCTAGTGCCCCCACCTCTCTGTCTCTTTGAGAGGAACCTCTGCTGTGTGTGTGGAGACAGAGCTCTGGAAGAGACTCATAGTCTAGGCAGAGGCTAATTTAAGGCCGCCCCTCCGATGTGGGTGATAATGAGGGGTAGGGGTAGGGTGAGCCAGAAGGCAAGGGTGAGCTCATCACTGTGGAAAGGCCCTCTAAGATCACCTAGTCCTGCAACTTTCAAACTTTTTAAAACCAGTTGGACCTTTTTCCATCCAAAACTCTTAAATAAAACTCCATCTAACTTGGAGCTGCTCTGATTAAAGCAAGAGGAGGAGGTAGGAGTTGGGGATGGGAGGTAGGACCAGGGTGGGAAAGCCACTCCCTCAGTCTCCCTTCCAAATGCAAAAAGTCCCTAAGGCACCATGCAGAGCATTGGGGCCCGGGGTCTCACTTCGAAAAGCCAATGATTAAACCCAAGCCCTTAATTTTATAGATGGAAACGCTGGGTGATTTGTGCAGGGTCCCTGTGGAGTCAGTGGTGGCACCAGTGCTAGAACTTAACCCCACTCCCAACCCAGGTCTCGCGTCACCCCCTCCCACCAGCTGGCTGGCCCCTCGGGCCTTGGGGCCCCAGCGTCTCCCTGGGCCCAGCAAGGGAATCTTAGACGGAGCTGCGGAAGGAGAACTGCAGGTAGATGATTAGCAGCAGGACCGTGGCCCAAAACAAACACCAGGGGATGGAGAAGAAATTGCAGCCAGAACCCTCCTCGGCCTGTGGCTTGGTGGGGCTGGGTGCCCGGGAGAAGGTGTAGGTGGTCGCCTCCTCCTCCAGCAGCTTCTCGCTGGGCTTCCAGTGCACGATGCCCTCCTGGCAGGCCTCGCAGAACTCGCCGCGGTGCCGCCGGGTGTCTTGGCGGCTGGCCACGTGGATGCGGTACTGGCCGCCGCGCTCCCCGTAGCACTGCTCGCGCAGGCTGGTGATGAGGTTGTCCACCAGGCACTCGATGTTCTCCTCCAGCATGCTCGACTCGTCCAGCCGCGCCGTGCCGCACTCATAGCACAGCTGCTTGAAGACGCGCATGCGCACCGAGCCCGCCCGCTGGGCGCGGTCCAGGTACATGTGGAAGAGGATGACCACGTGGGGCGACTGCCAGGTGTGCCAGCACCACGAACAGTGGAACCTGCAGGGACGAGGAGAGGCGAGAGGAGAGGACAGAGTGGAGACGGTGGAAACAGACTGCAGGAAGGAGGTGCGGGGCAGGAGGCAGAGCTGGGAGGTGGAGGCGGTGTGTTTATGGCTCCCTGAGTTCATTAGCTTTCCCCAGGTGGCTGCTCAGCCCGCCCCCTTGTGTGCTCTGCTAGGACCAGAGCCCGAGCCTCAGGATGTGCTTGGCATCCAGCAGCGCTCAGCCATCTCGGGGCCCTTCTCTGTGCCCTGCAGAAGCCTCAGTGCCCTCCATCTCAATGCCCAAGGGCCTTGCCTCTAGGAGAGTGGCTCTGGGCAGCTTTCCTCACATGTAAATTGTGAACGTTGCACGAAAAGAGTTCTTCCTGCTCAAATATCCTTTGAGTCTGATAGCAGGGGTGGCCCACATCACCTAGAAAACGCAAAATCCATCCACACACTCTTACCTGTCCACACTGACTGTGAACAGGCTAGACCCAAATCAGGAGAAAATGACACCATTATCGCTTCTTAGCCTCTGGGCCAGTGCCAAGATTAATGTGCCTGAAGTCCTGGATATGGAGGCAATCTATACCCAGAGTGAGCTAACTGGAGCCAGCTGGGGCTCTCAGGCCATCAGCTGGGTGCCGGAGGAGACACCAGCCCCACAAGCCCCGGGCCTTAAGCAGCTCCTGGGCCCTATCAACAAGTGTCCAGTCCTTTTGCATCTGTCCTGTCAGCTGCGTAAGGGGTTCCACATTTTCATTTTTTATCTATTTTCTTTTACTCACATCCTTTGGGGACTGTTTCCCCTCTCTGAAACAAAACTACAAAACTTGGAATGGAAAATGTCAGAACTAGAGGGACCTTGCTGCTGCTGCTGCTGCTGCTAAGTCGCTTCAGTCGTGTCCGACTCTCTGCGACCCCGTAGACGGCAGCCCACCAAGCTCCCCCGTCCCTGGGATTCTCCAGGCAGGAACCCTGGAGTGGGTTGCCATTTCCTTCTCCAATGCATGAAAGTGAAAAGTGAAAGGGAAGTCTCTCAGTCGTGTCCAACTCTCAGCGACCCCATGGACTGCAGCCTACCAGGCTCCTCCGTCCATAGGATTTTCCAGGCAAGAGTACTGGAGTGGGGTGCCATTGCCTTCTCCACAGGGACCTTAGAAGTCACCTAGTTAGCCCTTTGTTTTACTCTGAGGCCTAGAGAATAAGAAAGCGGAACACACAGTGAGTTAGAGGCAGAGCTGGTATCCAACACATAACAGGTGCCCAGTAGATGTTTCTTGAATTGAGTTACTTGAACCAGGGAAAGTAGAAAGGAATGCCTTGCTTCTGACTCCCAGGCTGCACCACTCAGCCTCCAAACCTTGTGTCCCAGAGGCAAGTCTTTACATAATCCACCCACGGACAAGAGTGCTGGAAAGTCATCTCGGACATTATTGTAAGTACGAATCACCTAGGAACCTTGTTGAAATGCAGGTTCTGATTCAGTAGGTCTAGAGTGGAACCCAAGATTCTGAATCTTTAACAAGTTCCAGGTGGTGCCGATACTACTGTTCCCTGAGGAGCAAGGATCTACGCTAACCCTTTCTTCCGCCAAGTGGGGAAAGAGGTCCAAGAAGGAAACTGGATTGTTCAAAGGCCATGAAGAGTAGAGCTAGTTTCCAACATACTTCACGTGTTCAGTAGTTTATATTAAGTCAAGCTGAATTAAATAGATTGAAACTGAATTGGTCCAGGACCAGAACACAGATCTCTTGACCCACAAGCACGTCCCTTCTCTTGGCTTTCAACCTTTTTAGGAGGTTGAAAGTGAAAGCTGCTCAGTCATGTCCTCCAACTCTTCGTGACCCCCTGGACTATATAGTCCATGGAATTCTCAGGCCAGAATACTGGAGTGGATAGCCTTTTGTTTTTCCAGGGGATCTTACCAACCCAGGGATCAAACCCAGGTCTCCTGAATTGCAGAGAGTCTTTACCAGCTGAGCCACAAGGGAAGCCCAAGAATACTGGGGTGGGTAGCCTATCCCTTCTCCAGGGGATCTTCCCAACCCAGGAATTGAACCAGAGTCTCCTGCATTGCAGGTGGATTCTTTAAAACTGAGCTATCAAAGAGGTTATTAAATATAAAAATAGATAAAATATCAGCACTTAGAGCTATGACTCAGAGAGGGAAAGTCACCAGGTGCTCAGTGGAAGAACTGGGGTCAAACTCACATGCCCCAGCTCCCAGTTAGCTCCTCTTCCTCTGCCTCCCAGTCTACAGTGGCCTCACAGCAAAGCTGACCCTTAGCACATGGGTTCTCCACGTTTCTGTCTCTTCTGGAAAGGTGTCCCCGGGGCTGCCTGCAGAGCCTGCTTCCTGGGCTACTCACCTGCCCGAAGCATGCAACTCCAGGTACTGCTTCCAGCCTGGAGCTAGCACGTTGTGCTTGAGGTTGGGATCTATGATGAGGTCCCAGCTGTCCGCTGGCTTTGCCTCCTCCATCTTCTCGTAGAAGATTTTCTTCCATTCACCTGTGGTCACACTTTTACACATGGTCTCGTCAGGGGCGAGGGAGGGCAAGCTCCACTTGAGTGAGAACACGGGGAGTGAGGGCAGGTGCAGGGCAGGGCAGCGCAGTCTCCACGGTCTAAAAATCCTCATCGGTAGGACCGGGAGGAAGCGGGATCCAGCTCCCTCCTTTGTCCGCAGTGGAACCTGTTTCCACGGCAACCAGGCAGGGAGCCAAGAGACAGAGGTTGAGAAGGAGGGAGTCTCTGAAGGGGTGTTTCAGGGCCCCAAACTGAGGCTTCGGAGGCAGAGTTTGTGAATCTAAGTGACCTTAGACAGGGTGGGGGGGCCTGAAAGGAGAGTGAGCTTCAGACCATCTCACTCTGGCCTGCCAAGGGCATGCAGAGGCAAGGACTTGGGAAATGGCTCAGCTTTACCTTGCTGTCTCTGGAGGTATCATCAGCATTTGGCTGCTGTGGTAACCATGATGCCTTTGGGAGCTAAAGAGAAATAAGGGATGGGAAGATGCAGACCTGTTAATAGATGCAGCAATAATAATAAACCCTTTCTCTGCACCCTCACCTGTCTTGCAACCAGCACTTTGCCATTTACAAAAACGATTGGAGGTCTCTTGACCCACAACTATTATTGCCACTATACAGATCAGGAGACTGAGACTCACCTAGCATATAAATGGCAGAACTCCTGGCCAAATCCAAGCTATTGAGCCTGTACCAACCCATCAATTCGTTTGTCAAACATACCCATGTGCCAGGCTCTGTGTATGCCAGACAGTTATAACTGGGTATGTACTCAGTAACCAGAACGCAATAGGATCTGTGCTGTGACAGCCATGTAGAAGAGCAGCCACCTGTGCACAAAGGCGGGACCATTGCATCAGCCTGGCAGACGCAGAAAAGATAATCTTCAACCTGATTATAGAAGAGGAACATAATACCCATGGGAAAACAACCTTTACTATTGGTGCCTCTTTGGCTAATCTTTAATACATTTTCCTTTATAAAAGTCATACAGGTTTTTTATAGAAAAATTGGAAAATATAGATCAAACAAGGCAAAGATAAGATTCTTCCTAATACCCATGCTCAAGATAGTTACTGTTAATATTATGATGTGCACACCCTGCCTGTTATTCTTCTGTACATGCACAAGTGTACATAGATGTGTGTGTGTGCATGTGTATGCATATATACACACACACATCATTAGTATTATTCCATCTCGGAACCTGCCTATATGCTGTTATATGGTTGAGCATAATTTATTTAGGAAACCCTCTTTTGGGGGGCATTCATTTTTTTCCAACATTTCACAATTACACTCACTTCCTATTTGAATAAAGCTTATTGCTGAAGGTCATGGGCCTGCATTTCAGGCATGAGAGATGATGCTTCCTGCAGTTGGAAAACACACTTGTGGCTCTACTCCCTGTAGAAGCTTGATGTGGCTAGAACATGAGCAGGCTCTTTCAACAGTATAACTTGTAGACAGCCTACAGATTCTGAAGCTTAGGGATGAAAAAGAAGGGCCTAAATCTCCTATTTGATACCCGAGACTGTCTTCCAGATGATTCTCCTGCCTTTGCACAAATGCTTGATGCTTTGGCATCCTTTATTTTAGCCTCAGTTTATTCAGATTGGCAGTGAGATAATACCAAAGCAGTGTCTCTGGTGATTAAAAGCAGGAGCTCTGAAATTACTTGCCTGGGTGTTTGGTTTTTTTGTTTGTTTGTTTGTTTTGTTTTTAGAATGCTCTTATATCCTCTTGGGTATCCTAATATATTCATATATATCATTTCAAAATGTGTGTGGATATTTTATGTGAATACATTTTTAATTTGCATAGCAATAGCAATCACTATGTAGCACTTAAGCGAGGTATCAGGCATTTTCCTAAGTACTGTATATGTATTAATTTATTTCATCTTAATAATAATCTCTATACAGAGGTAATATCAGCAGCTTCACCATTCCTGTGATGCCATAGTCATTTGATGAGAGGCACCCAGGTTCAGCGGAGAAGGCAATGGCACCCCACTCCCATACTCTTGCCTGGAAAATCCAATGGGCGGAAGAGCCTAGTAGGCTGCAGTCCATGGGGTCACGAAGAGTTGGACACAATTGAGCGACTTCACTTTCACTTTTCACTTTCATGCTTCAGAGAAGGAAATGGCAACCCACTCCAGTGTTCTTGCCTGGAGAATACCAGGGACGGCAGAGCCTGGTGGGCTGCCGTCTATGGGGTCACACAGAGTCGGACACGACTGAAGCAACTTAGCAGCAGCAGCAGCAACCCAGGTTCAGTGGAGAGAACACTGGACTGGAAGGTGGAGATATCAACATATATCCTCAGCCCTTTTACTGGCTTGCTTTGTGACCATGGTCAAGTCACTTCTCTTAGCCTCAGTTTGTTCATCTGTTCAGTGGAGAATTAGAGTAGAGGGCAAGGCTAAGGTCCCCTCTGACTATAGCCACATATGAATTCACAGAGCTTTATACTTAGAAACCTAAATCCTTGGAGGGCAAGATGTAGGCTTGAGGCCATTGGATGGAAGAAGGATGCTTCTCATGAGGCATTGCAGGTAGTGCCTAGGGCCAGGGTCTGTCTCTTTGGGGGCTGCTACACAGTTAAAGATCTCTGGGGAGGTGTCAATCACTAGCTTTGTACAGGACATAATAAGAAAGACAGAAATTAAGTCAGAGCCACTGAACATTCATGCTGGAAAGGATTTTTAGACTCATTAAACTTTTATCCTTCAAGTCAGTGTTCTTGCCTCTGAGTTAAGGTGGTTGATACCCAGAGAAGTACATAAACTGACTAACCAGCCTCAGAGGTGTGATGGGAGCTGACTTACATTGCAGCCACAGGCCAAGGAGAGAGTAGAAACTGAGGATATTTCCAGGAATTATGTGAAGCTGGGAGAAGCTTCTGTGAACTCGTTGTGAAACCAAAATGTATTACCTGATACCAGGAACAAATTCTCTAGAAGTATTTTGCAGTTGTTACTACAATAAACATTATGATGAAAGACAAGAACACAGAAGAATCATCAGAGTTGTGTGTGTGTGTGTGTGTGTGTGTGTGTGTGTGCGCGTGTGTCCACATGTGTGTGTGTAACCAGCTGATGCAATTCCCATTGGCACAAATTAAGTTTAATTTAGAACCTGAGCTTACTATTGCAGAGATCTATGTAACACATCCTTCTGTATAGGAGAATATTTCCTCTAATATCATAATATTTCTATCAAGGCAAATAACCCTATGGTATTGCAACTTGCTCTCTATCAAATGAACTCTGATGCCATGAAATCCACAATTTAGAGACTGCCAGTCTTTTAGCAATCAAGATTCTTGGACTCTAATCAATACAAATTGATAAGAGGCCAGAGGAAAAATTCAGGCAAGGTTTTGCTGGGACTTGTGCTACAGCAGGAAGGGGCGGAAACAAGTAACAGGTTCTCTAGCTCATTCCCTGAAGGGAACAATAAGCTAGTTCTTTGTATGGGGTGGGGGTAGGGGTGGGTCCAGGGGTCGTGCCAGAGGGGTAGCTTAGGTAGTTTGACCCTTGTACTAAGGGCAAGGGGCATGCACAGCACCTTGCTTTTGCTTTGAACCCGTCTGAAGTGGCAGTGGGCTTTTGGTCTTTTCATATCCTGATGTTCATAATTGCCCCAACTGCACCTGCCTGCAATTGTTTTTAGCCCCTAATAGTTTCTTTGTTGTTTTTTTTTTGTTTGTTTGTTTGTTTTCGCTTGAGGGTATGTCTGTCCAGCTGCAGCAAAGGGGCCCTTGTCCCAGCCTGTCTCAAATATAGATGTCTTTAAAGCCAATGGCATCACCTTGACCAGTTTCTTAAAGTTTGTGACCACAATTTAAATCCATTAAATAGTTTAAAGCTAAATCCCCAAGTAGAAAATAGTGTGGCAGTGGAGGAGAAAGAAGGAAGAAAACCATGTCTCTAATTTGGTATTTGGCTCAATAAGAAATATTTCCTGAAGTTTATTATTCTATTATTGCTTATCAAAATGTTATAAAAATAAACATCCTTGCTCTTAAAATAACACACTAATGACAAGTGATTCTCAGCCATGAACAATTCCATATCCCCAAAGGGCATTTGGGAAGAAGGAGGGTATGTTTGCTGGTTGGATTAATGACTAGATGTTTCTGTTGGCACACAGTGCCTGGAAACCAAGGATCTAAACACGCATGACATTTCCACAACAAAGAACTGTCCTTCCTAAAATGACCTACCTTTTCTGAACCCAAATAGTAAGCCCCTCCATGATCTGTTGATTTGCTGGTATAAAGAGCCCAGGTGGTAATCTCAACTTCCACCTAGTTAAACCATTTTTTTCTTCCTTGATGGAAACATTCCTCCCTTGGAAACCAAGACCTCTGAACCAGCAGAGTCCAAAGTTGTGGTGGATAGGAAGCAAAGAGTAAGCCAAAAACAAACACAAAAAATTCTAACTAACTAAAATCACTAATCAATAACTAAAATCTCAAAAACAACCAAATGATCTCTGTTTATTTCCAAGGCAAACCATTCAATATCACAGTAATCCAAGTCTGTGCCCCAACCAGTAATACTGAAGAAGCTGAAGTTGACCGGTTCTATGAAGACCTACAAGACCTTCTAGAACTAACACCCAAAAAAGATGTCCTTTTCATTATAGGGGACTGGAATGTAAAAGTAGGAAGTCAAGAAATACCTGGAGTAACAGGCAAGTTTGGCCTTGGTGTACAGAATGAAGCAGGGAAAAAGCTAATAGACTTTTGCCAAAAGAATGCACTGGTCATAGCAAACACCCTCAACAACACGAGAGAAGACTCTACACATGGACATCACCAGATAGCCAACACCGAAATCAGATTGATTATATTCTTTGCAGCCAAAGATGGAGAAGCTCTATAGAGTCAGCAAAAACAAGACCAGGAGCTGATGGTGGCTCAGATCATGAACTCCTTATTGCCAAATTCAGACTTAAATTGAAGAAAGTGGGGAAAACCACTAGACCATTCAGGTATGACCTAAATTAAATCCCTTACGATTATACAGTGGAAGTGAGAAATAGATTTAAGGGCCTAGATCTGATAGAGTGCCTGATGAACTGTGGACAGAGGTTCATGACATTGTACAGGAGACAGGGATCAAGACCATTCCCAAGAAAAAGAAATGCAAAAAGGTAAAATGGTTGTCTGAGGAGGCCTTACAAATAGCTATGAAAAGAAGAGAAGTGAAAAGCAAAGGAGAAAAGGAAAGATATAAGCATCTGAATGTAGAGTTCCAAAGACTAGTAAGAAGAGATAAGAAAGCCTTCCTCAGCCATCAATATAAAGAAATAGAGGAAAACAATAGAATGGGAAAGACTAGAGATCTCTAAGAAAATTAGAGATACCAACAGAATATTTCATGCAAAGATGGGCACAATAAAGGACAGAAATGGTATGGACCTAACAGAAGCAAAAGATATTAAGAAGAGGTGGCAAAAATACACAGAAGAACTATACAAAAAAGATCTTCACAATCCAGATAATCACGATGGTATGATCATCTAGAGCCAAACATCCTGGAATGCAAAGTCAAGTGAGCCTTAGGAAGCATCACTATGAACAAAGCTAGTGGAGGTGATGGAATTCCAGCTGAGCTATTTCAAATCCTTAAAGATGATTCTGTGAAAGTGCTGCACCCAATATGTCAGAAAATTTGGAAACTCAGCAGTGCCCACAGGACTGGAAAAGGTCAGTTTTCATTCCAGTCCCAAAGAAAGGCCATGCCAAAGAATGCTCAAACTACCACACAATTGCACTCATCTCACATGCTAGTAAAGTAATGCTCAAAATTCTCCAAGCCAGGCTTCAGCAATACGTGAACCATGAACTTCCAGATGTTCAGGCTGGTTTTAGAAAAGGCGGAGAAATCAGAGATCAAATTGCCAACATCCGCTGGATCATGGAAAAAGCAAGAGAGTTCCAGAAAAACATCTATTTCTGCTTTATTGACTATGCCAAAGTCTTTGACTGTGTGGATCAAGACAAACTGTGGAAAATTCTGAAAGAGATGGGAATACCAGACCACCTGACCTGCCTCTTGAGAAATCTGTATGCAGGTCAGGGAGCAACAGTTAGAACTGGACATGGAACAATAGACTGGTTCCTAATAGGAAAAGGAGTACATCAAGGCTGTATATTGTCACCCTGCTTATTTAACTTATATGCAGAGTACATCATGAGAAACACTGGGCCGGAGGAAGCACAACCTGGAATCAAGATTGCCGGGAGAAATATCAATAACCTCAGATATGCAGATGACAACACCCTTATGGCAGAAAGTGAAGAAGAACTAAAGAGCCTCTTGATGAAAGTGAAAGAGGAGAGTGAAAAAGTTGGCTTAAAGCTCAATATTCAGAAAGCTAAGGTCATGGCATCTGGTTCCATCACTTCATGGCAAATAGATGGGGAAACAGTGGAAACAGTGACAGACTTTATGTTTTTGGGCTCCAAAATCACTGTAGATGGTGACTGCAGCCATGAAATTAAAAGATGCTTACTCCTTGGAAGAAAAGTTATGACCAACCTAGATAGCACATTAAAAAGCACAGACATTACTTTGCCAATAAAGGTCCATTTAGTCAAAGGTATGGTTTTTCCAGTAGTCATGTATGGATGTGAGAGTTGCACTATAAAGAAAGCTGAGCACTAAAGAATTGATGCTTTTGAACTATGGTGTTGGAGGAGACCCTTGAGAGTCCCTTAGATTACAAGGAGATCCAACCACTCCATCCTGAATGAAATCAGTCCTGAATATTCTTGCAAGGACTGACACCAAAGCTGAAACTCCAATACTTTTGCCACCAGATGTGAAGAACTGGCTCACTGGAAAAGACCCTGATGCTGGGGAAGAGTGAAGGAGGAGGAGAAGGGGACGACAGAGGGTGAGATGGTTGAATGGCATCACTGACTCAATGGACATGAGTTTGAGTAAACTCCAGGAGTTGATGATGGACAGGGAGGCCTCGTGTGCTGCAGTCCATGGGGTCACAAAGAGTCGGACACGACTAAGCAACTGAACTGAACTCAACTAAAATCACTAGTGTACCATCAGAGGTAATTTTGAGAGAGCTTTTCCACCTCTTAATACTTGAGGCTGAGGAAAACAGCACTAAACCTTGGTTGCTAATTCAGAGTATGTGCCACATCCTGGAGTATAATACCCTAGTCTTGCAAGGTTAGCTGTGTGTTAGTCGCTCAGTTGTGTCCAAGTCCTAGTGACCCCATGTATTGTAGACCACCAGGCTCCTCTGTCCATGGAATTTCTCAGGCAAGAATACTGGAGTAGGTTGTCATTCCCTTCTCCAGGGGATATTCCCCACCCTGGTATCAAGCTCAGCTCTCCTGCATTGCAGCTGGATTCTTTACCATCTGAGCCACCAGGGAAGCCCTGTAAGGTCACCTAGATGGCTCTGTAACTGAGTCTTCCAAAGGCTTCCCACTGTTCATTCAGGTCAGTCACTTTAGAGTGATGGGAGATATAGTAAGACAAATGAATTCCATGAGCATGAACCCAAGCAATGCTATGCAGAATATCATAGTGGCAAATAAGGTATTCTCTAGGCTCACTGCTGAGTGTCCAGATGACAAGAGCAGAGATCACCACTGAACCCTTGGCTGGGGGCACAATCTCATGGGGAACCAGCTAACCACCTGGTGGCAGTTTGATTATACTTGACCATTTCCATCAGGGAAATGAAAATAGGTAGAACTTTGTTTTTAACCAAAATAGACAAGTACTACGGATATAGGTTCTCTTCCTTCTTCATAATGCTCTGGCATTTGTGGACTTTCAGAATTCCTTATTCACTATTATGGGATTCCTCAGCTACTTAGGCTTCCTTATTGCATGGTGGATGGTTTCCAGGAAGGAGCATTCCAAGAGGAAGGAAATGGAAGCTGCCAGTCCTCTTAAGTCTAGGGTCAGAAATCCCAGAATATCATTCCTATCATATTCTGTTGGTCAAAGCAATCACAGGGCCAGAGTGAAGGAGATAGAAAATGAACTCCGCCTCTTTTTAAAATTGAAGTACCATTGATTTACAATGTCATGTTAGTTTCAGCTGTACAGCAAAGTGATTCAGTTATACATATATATCTGTAATTTTTCAGATTCTTTTCCACCATAGGTTATTACAGGATATAGAATATAGTTCCCTGTGCTATACATAGGTCCTTGTTGTTTATGTACTTGTGTATCTGTTAATCCCAAACTCCTCAATTATCCCTCTCTCAGCCCCTTATCTGAGTGCCCATGGGGAACAAGTCTAGAAGGCTCAAACAGATTAACACACCAGCCCAGAACTAGCCAAGTCTGCCCCAGAGTGAGCTTATGGGTTATAGTGACCCAGGCATCACCCAGACCACTTGTGCCTGACTGAGAAGGATTTTGGCATACATAGCCATTTCAATGTAAGTGTTGCCTTGACTGTTTTCTTTGGACTCTTTGCCATTGTTTGACTGAATTGCATTTTAACATCTGGGACACCTCATCTGCTTCTGGAAGCAACTGGCCTCTTGTCTGACTATATGGTGCCGCATACCCCTGCATATTATATATAATATGATATTCAGTACATATCTACATATATAAACTCTCAGAAACTACAAGGAAAGAGAGAAGGAGAAAGCATTGTGGAATGAAAGAGAGCAAGAAAAACTGAGGAGGGTGGTCTCCATTCTGTCACTGATTTGCTGTGTTACCCAGAGAAGCTGACCTCTCTGGTCCTACATTTCTGTGACCCTAAGGTTAATAGAATTGTACCACATATCTGTAAGTTTCTTCTTTGTCCTAACAATTTATGGGCCCACAGTTATATGAAACACCTAAAGCTCTGGCAAAGGTAGAATTTCTCTTTTCAAACCCCACTTAGGAGAATAAGATGGCAGAGGAGTAGATAAACGTGGAGTACATCTCTCTCCACAGATACTTCAGGAATACACCTACAGACACAGAAGTGCATGCAGAACACCACCCGAGAGTGGACAGGAATACCTGATGAGTGAAAAAGAATATATAGATCCATGCAAAACTCAGTAGGATGAGGGAACTAGGGGGAAAACCAGGAGTGTTAGTAGGACTGGACCTGCCCTCGGCAGGTGGGGGAACTGAAGCAGGGGTCTGATCCCCACATCAGGGCTATTGTCTGAGTCAGAGGAGAAACATTTAAGGCTGAGAGTGAAACAGCTGATCTGTGGCAGCCTAAATGGAATGAGAATCAAATAGTCCTTGCTCAGCCATACATACCCCAGACAGGGATGCAGGTCCCCTGGAAGGTGCAGTGGCTGGGAGTTGGAGTTTAGGGATTGTGGAGCAATCCCAAGGTGAGGGCTGCTGTTGACTGTGGAGAGATGGATTGAGGGGATGTGAGGGAGGACGTTGTGGTGGGAAATGCCTGTGGAGGAAAGCTGGGCAGCCATGGAAGCAAGGTGATATGCTGAGTCACACTTAGGGGGTGGAGCCATCACCACAGCCTTTCTCTCCCCACAGGCCAGCATCAACAGCTGAACAATAGAGAGGCTGGACCACCAAACACCTGATGCATGGAACTACAGAGTAGGACCCCACCCAAGGTGCCCCTTTAAGTGTCTGACACACCAATCCACAGAGTAGGACCCCAGCCAGGGGGTTCCCTCTATATGCCTGATGCACCAGACAACAGAGAAGGACCCCAGGCAAGGCAGCCCTCTAAATGCCTGAATGGGCGAAGCTATGGAGAAAGACTGGCCAAAGAAGTCTTCTGATCACCAGCTACAAAAGGCTAGAAAAAAGACTCTGATAGGGCCACAACTCCTGCGATGGAGACAGTCCATGTCCCTGCACACTTGGCACCACCAGGATCCCCACAAGCCAAGCAGCTGCGCCACCTTCATGCTCAGCCCTCACTGGGGCAGAGCTACCATAGGCAAAAAAAAGTCTTTTGTCTGTGCATGCAGGGTTGTTTCGGTCGTGTCTAACTCTTTGCAGCCCTGGTGACCATGGCTTGCCAGGCTTCTCTGTCAGGTGGGTTCTCCAGGCAAGAATACTGGAGCATATTGGCCAATACTTGTTGCCATACCCTTCTAGAGCACTATATTTCCTGCTGACCTAGCTGCCAACTCCCCTGAGTACCTGGTGTTGCCAGAACCCCTGCCACCCAAGCATCTACACTACCTCCACACCTGGCCCTCACTGGGACAGACCCAAGTCCCCCAGGGAAGCCTCAGGAGCAAACCCCAGTGGACGACCCTCAAGCAGAGGTGGAAATAAAACCACAGTTGAAACCACAGGGGCAGTGTGACTAAGGAAGAAGACCCAAAACCTTCCCACCAGCTGAACAAGTTGCAGATTAAATCCACACGATCAACTAGGCAGACTCTCTGTCTATGGAATATACCAAAGGACACTGAGAGCTCTCAAAAAAGAAAACGCACTAATTCTGATAGCTGTGGACTTTGGAGGCAAGAACATACAGGAGTAGCACCAGATTAGAATATGAGATGCCCCCACAGCAGGTCCAGAGATCAACACAGTGTTGGAGGGCATCCTAGGAAGGTAAGGTGACTGTGACTGCCAGTGAGGGAAAGGATTCTGACAGCAGTGACTCAAGAAAACATTTATTATTCTTACATTTCTACTTGTTCTATAGAGCTTTGGATTTTTCCCCTTTTTTTCTGACCCCCTCTGGTGTAGTTGTCGATTTTATTGGCACTATGAAATCTAATTAAGCTTTTGAGCTTCTTTTTTTTTTTAACTCAGTCACATTTTTTATTGTTGTTATAAACTTCTACCTCTATGTTGGGCTTTTGCAGTTGTGTGGAGTTTGTTTTTTTTTTTCTCTTCTTTGCCTTTTTTCTTTTCTCTTTTTTAATTTTAATTTTTAAAAACCTTTTATTATTTTTTCTACATTTATTCTTTTGTTTCCTTTCCTACTGTCCTTTTCCCATTGCAGTTAATCTTTAATATACATAAATCTTCTTTATCTACCTCTATTTAACTTTTTATATCTATTATCTCTTTCTTTCCTTTTCTCTCAACATATTGTTAGTTTTCTTTTTCCTGGTTTACTCCCAATTGGCACCTTGCTTTAGTTTTGTTTTCCAATTTGTGCTTTAGTTCAGTTAAGTTCAGTTCAGTCACTCAGTCATGTCCAACTCTTTGCAACGCCATGGACTGCAGCATACCAGGCCTCCTTGTCCATCACCGACTCCCAGAATTTACTCAAACTCATGTCCATTGAGTTGGTGATGCCATCCAACCGTCTCATCCTCTGTGTCCCCTTCTCTTCCTGCTTTCAATCTTTCCAAGGATCAGGGTCTTTTCAAATGAGTCAGTTCTTTGCACCAGGTGGCCAAAGTATTGGAATTTCAGCTTTGGTGTCAGTCCTTGCAATGAATATTCAGGACTGATTTCCTTTAGGATTGACTGGTTGGATCTTCTTGCTGTCCAAGGGACTCTCAAGAATCTTCTCCAACACCACAGTTCAAAAGCATCAATGCTTCAGTACTCAGCTTTCTTTATAGTCCAACTCTTACATCCATACATGACTACTGGAAAAACCAGAGCTTTGACTTAATGGACATTTGTTGGCAAAGTAATGTCTCTGCTTCTTAATAAGCTGTCTGGGTTTGTCATAACTTTTCTTTCAAGAAGCAAGTGCCTTTTAATTTCATGGCTGCAATCACCATCTGCAGCGATTTTGGAGCCCAGGAACAAAAACTCTGTCACTGTTTCCACTGTTTCCCCATCTATTTCCCATGAAGTGATGCGACCAGATGCCATGATCTTAGCTTTCTGAATGTTGAGCTTTAAGCCAACTTTTTCACTCTCCTCTTTCACTTTTCATCAAGAGGCTTTTTAGTTCCTCTTCACTTTCTGCCATAAGGGTGGGGTCATCTGCATATCTGAGGTTATTGATATTTCTCCCGGCAATCTTGATTCCAGCTTGTGTTTCTTCCAGCCCAGCATTTCTCATGATGTACTCTGCATAGAAGTTAAATAAGCAGGGTGACAATACACAGCCTTGATGTACTCCTTTTCCTATTTGGAACCAGTCTGTTGTTCTATGTCTGGTTCTAACCGTTGCTTCCTGATCTACATACAGATTTCTCAAGAGGCAGGTCAGGTGGTCTGGTATTCCCATCTCCTTCAGAATTTTCCACAGTTTATTGTGATCCACACAGTCAAAGGCTTTGGCATAATCAATAAAGCAGAAATAGATGTTTTTCTGGAACTCTCTTGCTTTTTTGATGATCCAGTGGATGTTGGCAATCTGAGATCTGGTTTCTCTGCCTTTTCTAAAACCAGCCTGAACATCTGGAAGTTCATGGTTCATGTACTGCTGAAGCCTGGCTTAGAGAATTTTGAGCATTACTTTACTAGTATGTGAGATAAGTGCAACTGGGTGGCTGTTTAAGCATCCTTTGGCATTGCCTTTCTTTGGGATTGGAATAAAAACTGACTTATTTGCTTTGTTAGTTTTTTTTTTTTTGACTGGTAGATATAATATTTGGTTTTCTTTGTTTACCAGGTCAATCTATGTACTTTTTTTGTTGGACTGTTTTGATTTTGCTTATGAATATATATATATATA
>SJYQ01006559.1:59845-164550 GCA_006410935.1 Redunca redunca
TTCCTTTTTTTTCTTTTCTCTTTTTCAATTTCAGTTTTTAATCTTTTAAAACCAACTATATTTTCTCTACATTTATTCCTTTGTTTGCCTTTCCTATTCTTCTTTTCCTCTTGCATTTAATCTTCAATGCATATAAATCTTCTTCATCGACCTGTATTTAACTATGCATATCTATTCTTTTTTCTTTTCTTTCTTTCCTCTCAACATATTTTTAAATTTTGTTTTCATTGCTTGATTCCCCACTTAGGACCCTGCTTTAATTTTGTTTTCCAGTTTGTGCTTTAGTCAGTTTTGTTCTT
Source organism: Redunca redunca (assembly GCA_006410935.1). Lineage (NCBI taxonomy): Eukaryota > Metazoa > Chordata > Mammalia > Artiodactyla > Bovidae > Redunca > Redunca redunca. Next base: position 60,145 of record SJYQ01006559.1, read on the forward strand.
AACTGGGAAATATAATTTTTTATTTTCTTTGTTCACCTGGTCAATCTATAGTACTTTATTTTTGTTGGACTGTTTTGATTTTGCTTATGGGTATATATGTGTATATTCCATTATTTTAATCATTATTTGTATGATTTTGTAATTGTCATTTGTCTGGTGTTCATTTTTGGGTATTTGTTTTAATCTCACTTAATATCATAACAAACCACTGTGGAATCTTCATTTCTGACCAGAGATCAAACCCTGAGCCTTCAGAGTGGGAACACTGACTTCAAGACCCTAGACTACCAGAAAACTAACCCTAGGGAGTATAAAGTAGTGAGAACTCACACAAAGGAAACCACTTGAATACAAGACTGGGCATCACCCAACCACCAGTAGCACCCTGTGCAGTACACCTCATTTAAATGACAAACAAAACAAAAATACAAACCCAATCATCAGCAGACAGGATTACCACCTCACTCAGCTTTCCCCATCAGAGGAAAAACAAGGAAACAAACTCAGCACGAATCTCACCCTATACGAAGCTTACACAAGCCACCGGACCAAACTTAGGAGGGCAGAAACCAAAAGGAATAAAGACCTCAACCTTGAAGCCTGGGGAAAGGAGACCTCAAACACAATAAGTTTAAAAAAAAAAAATGAAAAGCAGAGAAATGCTACACAAATTAAGGAAGAAATTAGAAACACAGAAGTCCAAATAAATGAAGAGGAAATAGGCAAGCTACCTGAAAACGTTTTCAAAATAATGATAGTAAAGTGGTCAAAAACCTTGAAAACAAAATGGAGAAAATGCAAGAATCAGTTAACAAAGACCTAGAAGAATTAACAAATAAACATACAAAGAAAAATAACACAATTACTGAAATTAAAAATACTGTAGAAGAAATCAATAGCAGAATATCTGAAGCAGAAGAAAGAATCAGTGAGCTGGAAGATAAAATGGTGGAAATAACTACTGAAGATCAGAAGAGATTATAGTTGAAATTTTCCTCAGCATGGAAAGGGAAATATTCAATCAAGTCCAAGAGACACAAAGAGTCCCATACAGGATAAACCCAAGGAGAAATATGCCAAGACACATACTAATCAAACTAACAAAGACTAAACACAAAGAAAGAATATTAAAAGCAGCAAGGGAAAAGCAACAAGTAACATACAAGGGAAACCCCATACACTTAAGAACTGATCTTTCAACAGAAACTCTGCAGGACAGAAGGAAATGGCAGAATATATTTAAAGTACTTAAAGGGAAAAATATACAACCAAGATTACTGTATCTGGCAAGGATCTCATTCAAAATTGATGGAGAAATAAAAAGCTTTTCAGACAAACAAGAGTTAAGAGAATTCAGTACCACCAAACCAGCTTTACAATAAATGTTAAACAGACTTATATAGTCAAGAAATACAATGGAAGAAAAAGACCTACAAAATCAACCCCAAACAATTAAGCAAATGGCAATAGGAACATATATATCAATAATTACTTTAAATATAAATAGGTTAAACGCACCAACAAAAAGACACAGACTGGTTGAATGGATGCAAAAACATGACCTATATATATGCTGTCTACAAAAAACCCACTTCAGACCTAAAGACACATATAGACTGAAAGTGAGAGGATGGAAAAATATATTCCATGCAAATGGGAAGCAAAAGAAAGCTGGAGTAGCAATCTTCAGTCAGACAAAATAGACCTTAAAATAAAGAAGATGACAAGAGATAAGGAAGGACACTACATAATGATCAAGGCATCAATCTAAGAGGAAGACATAGCAATTGTAAATATCTGTGTACATATATGCAGGTCAGGAAGCAACAGTTAAAACTGGACATGGAACAACAGACTGGTTCCTAATAGGAAAAGGAGTACATCAAGGCTGTATATTGTCACCCTGCTTATTTAACTTATATGCAGAGTACATCATGAGAAACATTGGGCTGGAGGAAGCACAAGCTGGAATCAAGATTGCTGGGAGAAATATCAATAACCTCAGATATGCAGATGACACCACCCTTATGGCATAAAGTGAAGAAGAATTAAAGAGCCTCTTGATGAAAGTGAAAGAGGAGAGTGAAAAAGTTGGCTTAAAGCTCAACATTCAGAAAACGAAGATCGTGGCATCTGGTCCCATCACTTCACAGGAAATAGGTGGGGAAACAGTGGAAACAGTGTCAGACTTTATTTTGGGGGGCTCCAAAATCACTGTAGATGGTGAGTGCAACCATGAAATTAAAAGACGCTTACTCCTTGGAAGAAAAGTTATGACCAACCTAGATGCATATTCAAAAGCAGAGACATGACTTGCCAACAAAGCTCCATCTAGTCAATGCTATAGTTTTTCCAGTGGTCATGTATGTGAGAGTTGGACTGTGAAGAAAGCTGAGCCCCGAAGAATTGATGCTTTTGAACTATGGTGTTGGAGAAGACTGTTGAGAGTCCCTTGGACTGCAAGGAGATCCAACCAGTCCATTCTAAAGGATATCAGTCCTGGGATTTCTTTGGAAGGAATGATGCTGACGCTGAAACTTCAGTACTTTGGCCACCTCATGCGAAGAGTTGACTCATTGGAAAAGACTGTGATGCTGGGAGGGATTGGGGGCAGGAGGAGAAGGAGATGACAGAGGATGAGATGGCTGGATGGCATCACCGACTTGATGGACGTGAGTCTGAGTGAACTCTGGGAGTTGGTGATGGACAGGGAGGCCTGGCGTGCTGCAATTCATGGAGTCGCAATGGTCGGACACGACTGAGCGACTGAACTGAACTGATGCACCCCACATAGGAGCACCTCAATACATAAGACAAACACTAACAGACATAAAAGGGGAAATTGACAGTAGCACAATAACAGTTGGAGACTTTAACACCCTACTCACACCAATGGAAAGATCATTAAAACAGAAAATTAAGAAGGAAACACAAGTCTTAAATGATATATTAGAGGAGATGGATCTCATTAATATCTTCAGGACATTCCATCCAAATGCAGAAAAATACACGTTCTTCTCAAGTGCACATGGAACATTCCCCAGGATAGACCACATCTTGGGTCACAAATCAAACCTCAGTAAATTTAAGAAAACTGAAATCATATCAAGCATCTTCTCTGACCACAATACTATGAGACTAGATATCAATTACAAAAAAAAAAGTAAAAAATGCAAACATGTGGAGATTAAACAATACATTTTTAAATAGCCAACAGGTTACTGAAGAAATCAAAAGGTGAAATAAAAAAATTTCTAGAAACAAATGACAATGAAAACACAACAACTCAAAACCTATGGGATGCAGCAAAAGCAGTTCTAAGGGGGAAGTTTATAACAATGCAATGCTACCTCAAGAAACAAGAAAAACATCGAATAGACAACTTTAGGTAAACCTAAAGTTACTGGAAACATAAAAAAAAAAAAACAGAAAAAGAACAAAAAAAAGGAAAGAAGGAAAGAAATCATAAAGATCAGAGCAGAAATAATTGAAAAAGAAATGAAAGAAATAACAATAAAGATTAATAAAAGTAAATGCTGGTTCTTTGAGAAGATAAACAAAATTGAAAAACCTTTAGCCAGACTCATCAAGGAAAAAAGAATCAAATCAACAAATTAGAAATGAAAAAGAGGTTGCAACAGACAGTACAGAAATACAAAGGATTATAAGAGACTATTATGAACAGCTATATGGCAATAAAATTGATAACCTCAAAGAAATGGACAGATTCTTAGAAAAGTTCAATCTTCCAAGACTGAACCAGGAAGAAATAGAAATTATGAATCACCCAATTACAAGCACTAAAATTGAAGCTGTGATCAAAAATCTCCCAAAAAACAAAAGCCCAGGACCAGATGGCTTCACAGGAGAATTCTATTAAACAATTAGAGAGAGCTAATGCCTATCCTTCTAAAACTCTTTCAAAAAATTCCAGAGGAAGGAACACTTCCAAACTCATTCTGTGAAGCCACCATCATCCTGATACCAAAACCAGACAAAGACAACACAAAAAAAGAAAACTATAGGCCAATATCACTGATGAACATAGATTCAAAAATCCTCAACAAAATTTTAGCAAACAGATTTCAACAAAAGCTCACACACCATGACCCCAAGTTGGGTTTATTCCAGGGATGCAAGGATTCTTCAATATATGCAAATCAATCAATGCGATATACCATATTAGCAAATTGAAAGATAAAAACAATATGATAATCTCAATAGATGTAGGAAAAGCCCTTGACAAAATTCAGCACCCAAAATCCAGTTTTTATGATTAAAACTCTTCAAAAAAATGGGCATAGAAGGAACCTACCTTAACATAGTAAAGGCCATATATGATAAGCTTACAGCAAACATTATTCTCAATGGTGAAAAAATGAAAGCATTCCCTCTAAGATCAGGGACAATAAAGGGTGTCTACTTTCACCACTATTATTCAAGATAGTTCTGGAAGTCCTAGCTATAGCAGTCAGAGAAGAAAAAGAAAGAAAAGAAATCCAGATCAGAAAATAAGTAAAGCTCTCACTGTTTGCAGATGAAATGATACTGTACATAGAAAACCCTAAAAATAGTATCAGAAAATTACTAGAGCTAATCAGTGAATTTAGCAAAGTTGCAGGATACAAAATCAATACACAGAAAGCACTTGCATTTCTATATACTAACAATGAAAAATCAAAAAGAGAAATTAAGGAATCAATCTCATTCACCATTGCAACAAAAAGAATTAAATATTTAGGAATAAACTTACCTAAGCAGACAAAAGAACTGTACACAGAAAAGTATAAGACCCTAATGAAAGAAATCAAAGATGACATAAACAGATGGAGAGATATTCCATGTTCCTGGGTAGGAAGAATCCATATTGTGAAAATGACTATACTACCAAATGCAATCTACAGAGTCAGTGTGATCCCTATCAAATTACCAACGGCATTTTTCTCAGAACTAGAACAGAAAATTTCACAATTCATATGGAAACACAAAACACCCTGAATAGCCAAAGCAGTCTTGAAAAAGAAGAATGGAGCTGGAGGAATGAACCTTCCTGACTTTAGGTTATACTACAAAGCTACAGCCATCAAGACAGTATGGCACTGGCACAAAAACAGAAACAGACCAATGGAACAAGACAGAAAGCCAAGAAATAAACCCATGCACCTATGTGTACCTTCTTTTTGACAAAGGAGGCAAGAATATACAATGGAGCAAAGACAGCCTCTTCAATAAATAGTGCTGGGAAAACTTCACAGCTACATGTAAAAGAATGGAATTACAACACTTCCACACACAAAGATAAACTCAAAATGTATTAAGGACCTAAATATAAGACCAAAAACTATAAAACTCTTAGAGAAAAACATAGGCAGAACACTAGATGACATAAATCAAAGCAAGATCCTCTATGACCCACCTCCTAGAGTAATGGAAATAAAAACAAAAGTAAACAAGTGGGACCTGATTAAACTTAGAAGCTTTTGCACAGCAAAGGAAACTATAAGCAATGTGAAAAGACAGCCCTCAGAATGGGAGAAAATAATAGCAAGTGAAACAACTGACAAAGGATTGATTTCCAAAATATTCAAGCAGCTCATACAACTCAATGCCAGAAAAACAAACGACCCAATCAAAAAGTGGGAAAAAGACCTAAACAAACATTTTTCCAAAGAAGACATACAGATGGCTAACAAACACATGAAAAGATGCTCAACATCGCTCATTATTAGAGAAATGCAAATCAAAACTACAATGATATATCACCTCACACCAGTCTCAATGGCCCTCATCAAAAAGTCTACAAACAATAAATGCTGGAGAGGGTGTGGAGGAAAGGGAATGCTCTTGCACTGTTGGTGGGAACGTTGATGCAGCCACTTTGGAAGACGGTATGGAGATTCCTTTAAAAACTAGGAATAAAACCACCATATGACCCAGCAATCCCACTCCTAGGCATATACCCTAAAGTGAAAGTGAAAGTGAAGTCGCTCAGTAGTGTCCGACTCTTCGTGACCCCTGGACGGTAACCTACCAGGCTCCGCAGTCCATGGGATTTTCCAGGCAAGAATACTGGAGTGGGCTGCCATTTCCTTCTCCAGGGGATTTTCCCAACCCAGGGATCAAACCCGGGGCTCCCGCATTGCAGATAGACGCTTTACTGTCTGAGCCACTAAGGAAGCCCAGGCATATACCCTAAGGAAACCAAAATTGAAAAAGACACATGTATCCCATTGTTCATTGCAGCACTATTTACAATAGCAAGAACATGGAAGCAACCTAGATGTCCACTGACAGATGAATGGATAAAGAAGTCATGGTACATATACACAATGGACTATGCTCAGTAATAAAAAGGAATTCATCTGAGTCAATTTTAATAAGGTGGATGAACCTAGAACCTATTATACAGAGTGAAGTAAGTCAGAAAGAGAAAGAGAAATATTGTATTCTAATGCAAATGTACAGAATCTAGAGAATGGTATGGAAGAATTTATTTACAGGGCAGCAATGGAGAAACAGACGTAGAGAATAGACTTATGGACATGGGGAGAGGGGAGGAGAGGGTGAGATGTATGGTAAGAGTAAGATGGAAACACATTACCATGTGTAAAATAGATAGCCAATGGGAATTTTCAGTATGGCTCAGGAAACTCAAATAGGGGCTCTGTATCAACCTAGAGGGGTGGGATGGGGAGGGAGATGGGAGGCAGGTTCAAAGGGAGGGGATATGTGTGTACCGAGGGCTGATTCATGTTGAAGTTTCACAAAAAAACAACAAAATTCTGTAAAGCAATTATCCTTCAGTAAAAAAAATAATTTTAAAAAAGCTACTTAGATACTCAGAAACATAAGGAGCTACTTTCTATTTTCCCAATGAATAGGTATTGCTATGCCCTTAGTTTTCTTCATGAAATATTTTCTGAATAAATAAGAACTGGTGATTATTTCAAAAACTCCTCAGATTTTTAAATGGCCAAAGTTATGAAATAACTACCCTCACATCCAGATAATTCAAGATTATGTCTTTACCTGAATCAGTGTATCCTCCAGGTCTTCTCTGATTCCACGTAAACTCAGCAGGGTCTGCAAAGGAGGATGGATGTACAAGTGTGGAAATAAGTCCCCGTGGGACTCAAGTTCTCCCATCACCTGCTCTCAGTCTAACTCGCCAAGCACAGCTCCCACCACATCAGCCCTTCTCAACCCACCTTGCCGATGCTTCTTTCTCCAGAACAGGACCTGGAATCCACCTCCTCTTTCGTTCTTTCTGTTTCTTCTACCTGACATGCCTCATTGCCATTTTCATAGAGCACCAGTTTACCCAGCCTGGTACGCTTGTTCCCTTATACGGTGGAAGGGGAGGGAGACCCTATGTTCTCTGTAGCAGCCCACATTATTCCATACTGCCACATTTACAAAGATTGCTAGCATTTACTGAGCACTTACTATATGCCAAACAGGCACCCTGCTAAAGGTTCATGTTTTACTGTCATATCAACCCTATAAAGTAAGCTCCTGTTTTTCTGCTTTTCATGGATGACTCAAGCCTTGAAATGGTTCAGCATCTTGCCATGGGTCACTTGTCAGCAGGTGGTGAAGGAGGGATTTGAAATCTGATGGCAGTGCCCACTCTCTTAACCACTGTGCTGGGTGATGGTAGGATAATCCATCTTCTCCAAGAAAAGCTGAGGTCTCTGAGAACAAGTTCCTCCTCCAGCTTAACTCACTGATGTGTAAGGCATAACATCAAAGAAAGTTGAATGAATGAGTTAAATTCCTGCTTGCGCTGGGAAGTTTCCCCACTCTGCCCTGTGAGAAAATGCCCTTTGTCTTCTAAGCCACTGCAAACTCTTTTCTGATGCCTCTGTTACACTTGCGATGTTATCTTGAGTGTGAGTGTGTTATGACTGTGACAGCAATTCTAATAGTTCACAAGCCCCCTAAGGGTAGCTTTGTGTCTGCCAGAACTACCCAGGCTCAGTGCTATTGTCTGGGAACCCAGACTGACTTATAAGAGGCGAGGCCCCAAGAAATATGCTGGGCCTTAAGAAATATGGCTATACTTCCTGCCCACAAGGACCTCCACTCAGATAGGACAACTGGGTCATATATTCTCAGTCCCCCTCTAACCTTGCAAGAGAAGCAAAGAAACACGTCTGCAAACTTAATCTCCACTTGCTGAGTAACATCCATCACTTAGAGACTGTCAAGGGCTTCGTTATCTTATTCCTGCCTCAGGGAAGTGGCAGTGATATGTCCCCTGCTGCTACTGCTAAGTCACTTCAGTCGTGTCCAACTCTGTGCAACCCTATAGACAGCAGCCCACCAGGCTCCCCTGTCCCTGGGGTTCTCCAGGCAAGAACACTGGAGTGGGCTGCCATTTCTGTCTCCAATGCATGAAAGTGAAAAGTGAAAGTGAAGTCGCTCAGTCGTATCCGACTCTTAGCGACCCCATGGACTGCAGCCCACCAGGCTCCTCCGTCCATAGGATTTTCCAGGCAAGAGTACTGGAAGTGGGGTGCCATACCATTATTTGTGGGTACTTTGTAGATGACTGAGTTAAGTAACTCACTGAGTGGAGGGGACATTTACTAACTCATCAGAGTCTATTACTGTTATTCCTGGGCTTTTCCTACTGATGTGGGGTGGTCAATGATGCCACAGGCTCAGACTTGCAAAGCAGATTCTAGAGTCAGCCTTCTGCATTCACATCTTGGCATCACCTCTTCCTAGTTATGTGACAATTGACTAAATTGACAATCTCCCTAGTTTCAATTTCCTATATATAAAATGAACAATAGTGCCCACTTTATGAACTTGTGAGGATTAAATTAGGTAACACATTCAGATGTATTTCAGTTCAGTTCAGTTCAGTCGCTCAGTCGTGTCTGACTCTTTGCGACCCCATGAATTGCAGCACGCCAGGCCTCCCTGTCCATCACTAACTCCCGGAGTTCACTAAAACTCATGTCCATCGAGTCGGTGATGCCATCCAGCCATCTCATCCTCTGTCGTCCCCTTCTCCTCCTGCCCCCAATCACTCCCAGCATCACAGTCTTTTCCAATGAGTCAACTCTTCTCATGAGGTGGCCAAAGTACTGTAGCTTCAGCTTCAGCATCATTCCCTCCCAAGAAATCCCAGGGCTTATCTCCTTCAGAATGGACAGGTTGGATCTCTTTGCAGCCCAAGGGACTCTCAAGAGTCTTTTCCAACACCACAGTTCAAAAGCATCAATTCTTCGGGGCTCAGCTTTCTTCACAGTCCGACTCTCACATCCATACACGACCACTGGAAAAACCATACCCTTGACTAGACGGACCTTTGTTGGCAAAGTAATGTCTCTGCTTTTGAACATGCTATCTAGGTTGGTGATAACTTTTCTTCCAAGGAGTAAGCGTCTTTTAATTTCATGGCTTAGTATTTGGTATATAGCAAATGTTGAATAAATGTTTGTCATTCTTATATCATCTCTGAGCTGGCATCTGTGTCTGGCATCAGTTGCTCAGTTGTGTCTGACTCTTTGCAATCCCATGGACTGCAGCCCACCAGGCTCCTCTGTCCATGAGATTTCCCGGGCAAGAATACTGAAGTGGGTTGCCATTTCCTTCTCTAGGGAATCTTCCCAACCCAGATATCAAACCCCCACCACATCTCTTATGTCTCTTGTGCTGGCAGGTGGAGTCTTTACCACTGCGCCACCTGGGAAGCCCCTCTGAGCTGGAATAGGCTTGAAAGTTTATTTAGGTCAACTGCCAATTCCAAAGAAAGAATCTTCTCTCTAATATTGTTTCCAACTTCTTCTTGAATATCTCCTCCTATAGTCAACTCACTACTTCAAAAACCTACCTAATTCTGAAAAAACACTGTCTTCCTTTAAACTCTTTCTTTCAATGCAGTGAATCATCTGTTTTCTTGTTTCATCCATTAGTGATCTTAGGTTTGCCTTGTGAATTCACAGTGAGTAAATGATATCCATTCCCCCCACTGCAAGGCACCCTTCAGATACTTAAAGGCAGCTGCAGTTATGACCCTTGGAACTTCCTAACACTCACTTCAAGACACAAGCCTCAGAAATGGCTCTGTGAATAAACTTCTATTAAATAAAAGATTCTAGAAGCCTTTGGGAAACATCTGCATCTTCCTGCCATATTTGAAGTATTAATATATGAAAACACCTCCAGGGCAAGGTCTCTCAGGCTTCTCTTCTATTCCATTCTATCCATTCTATGCTTTATCCAAAGTGTCTTTAAAGGACATTATCTTTGAGAAATTAGATCCTCTTTATTCACAATAATCTGGGACTTGAAGAACTGCAAAGACTTGAAGTCCTTCCAGATAACTCTCTGCCTACAGTCTTGCTACCTACCCCTCATCTCTACCTATCAAAATCTGGCCTTTTTCTCAGGCCCAATTCAATGCTACCTCCCCCAGGACCCTTCTTACATCATTCCCCAAAGATGATATGTCCCTTTTGTAGGCTTTTTCTTGCTCCTTTATTAGTTTGGTCATTATCTTTTTGTACCTTGAATGAAAGCCCAAACCCGTCTGATTACCCTACATCTCATTCATCACTCTGACTGCAGAAGTATATTGGATGGGTGAATATATATTATACCCATCCCCAAGATATCACTCCAGCTGTCCACCTAGATGCCCTCCTCTCTGCCGATGCCCCAGGCATCTCTCACCTAGGAATACTGGGACTGCTGATGGCTCATTGGGAATCGCCCTTCACAGTAGGCTTCCAAAGGGCAATGACTGGCTGATTCAAGGATTCAAAGTCCTGCCCCCTCAACCTAATTCAAGACAACTCTAAAGGACCATCTTACTGCCAGAGCCCCACAAAGGATAGACTATTGCTCAGTTGAAACCATATTGCATGTTCCTTTCTTATCTATCCAATCCTGCCTTCCTCACCTCCCTACAGGTATAACTCCCAAGAGCACTTCCCAATAAACTCTGCACACAACTCTCCATCTCTGAGCTTGCTTCCAGGAAACTCAATCCAAGGCACCCTTGGACTCTATGTAAGGCATCACTACTGCCACACACACCTGGTGCAGCTTGCTTTCCCTAACAAGCCTCAACAAGTGAACATAGAGCCAAGGGAATCTGAGGTAAGACATGAACTTAAACTCTGAAAAGGAGGCAACCACAGGAAGAGAGATTCCCCCCCCAACCCCAGGTGTCTCAGGGGCTGAGACGACCTGGGACTTCAAATCCCACATGCCCCCCATGACACAGGATAGAGAATGGGGGGAATATTTAAAGATGTCCACCTTGTCATCCTTAGAAAGGACTATGGAAAGTTAAAAGGATAATGGGAAAATAGGAAAAATTAGAGAGGGAGGAAGAAAGAAAGGTCATATGGACAGGGAGGAAGGGAAGAAAAAGAATATGGAACAGTGAAAGATTATGAGAAACAAGGGAGTCACAGGAAGAAACAGAAGGAAGTTGGAGAGGAAATAAGGGAAAGCAGATTACTCTAAAGCAAGCTTTTGTTTCCTATAGTAACTTCTTATAAATTTGTACTTCGTTTGCAACTGTAGAGTATTACTATGCTTTTTTGTGGCTTAATTGTTTTGTAGATTCCACTTGAATTGTGTTTTTATTTTTATTTGGCTTTATTTGAGGCTTGTTTGTTTTTCTCTTTGCTCAGATTTGAAAGGAGATCCATGAAGGCTCAGTGTTTTCCAGAAAATTGTTGGTATGGATACCCTCTTTACCGACTGCCTGCCTGAGTTCCCCTCATTCAGGTCACATGCAGGCGGGAGGTGACTGTCCTGTAGAAAATTAGGCATCAGGAGTGACCCATTCTGACTAAGAAGGAATCTTTTGATTCTTCCACTGTCCATTTGTCTGACTGTGAAGGGAAGGTAACTTTGGACCACCATACAATTACATTCACAATGAATGAATTACATTCATTCATTACACGGCGCTACAACCAAAAGAAGCACAATCCAAAAGAGGCAATGAAAAATAATTTGTATTTTTATGGACATTACTCAGAAAGGTGCCAGGTAGTGAATTATATTGTGTAACACAAAGTAACATGTCCTAAATGTTTTTTTCACTTATCCATCTCTTGTTTACCATAGCATATTCCTCTAAAATCTTTTTCTTTTCCTTTCTTTGAAGTAACATAGAAACTTAACCCTTACTGGCTCTCCTGAGTGCCTCCCTCAACAAAACCTGTTCAATCACCCTCCCCCTGCCCCACTGAAATCTCCTGGCCTCCTTCCCAAGCGACCCTATGCCCATCTATTACTTCTCTTGGCACAAGAAAGGGAGGGAGAGGTAGGGCAGTGCTGTCTCAGGAAACAAAGCCTCTGAAGGCCCTGCCCCCAAGGCTCTAGATTTTGTGCCAGGAAGAAACTAAGACAGACACTTCCTCCATTCTCCCTCCACCCAGGGAACTGCTGTCCAGTAGATGTGACAGCTTAGAGATAAATGGTTGCTATGGCCTGGAGGCAGGACCTCGGGGAGGGGAGTGTCAGACCTGTTTTGTAGCATCATCATGGCTGGTCCTGCTGTTCTGTGTCACAGGTCAAAGTAAGCCTCTCCTCATCTCACTTAGTGGGAAAATTTCTCAGACACTAGCAAATAGTCCATCACTATCCTTAATTTGCAATGCTTTTGCAATTGTGTCCTTTGTGTATTTTTGCACATTTTGGTGGGAAGTGGGGAGATGGCATGTTAAAGATGGTTAGACTGGTGCTATATTAGACAGCCATGTTCAAAAAAGGACAGTTGGCTAGCAGCACAAAGGGTGGATTGACATGAAGAAAAACAGCAGAGTGGCCGTTTGAAGGCCAAAGTCATAGTCTACCCTGGGAGGAGTTGACAGGAATCATGGAGGTTTCGAGCATGCACTTTGTAGTCAAACAAACAGGACTGAAACCCACAGCTCTGCCACTTACTATGAGTGTAATTTTGAAAGAATTTATATCCTCTAAAGCCTGTAGCTTCATTTGGCTGATTTGGGGGGTCATGGTAGGGGCCAGGATAGTAACCTCACAGAATGTCCGTGAGCATAAATTAGTTAAGTATATGGAAAGTTTGCATTTACTTTTAAACCGTCGAGCTTAAACTAGTGGTGGGCAGGAAAAGAGAGAGGCACCTCATTGGCAATTTACCAATGTGTATCAGTACAATAAACCAGAGAGAAACTCTGAGCAGAAGGAAAGCAGAATCAACCCAAGGTTCCCAGATGAAGCCTGGGACAAGGAAAGAGGCTAAAGCAATCACATGTCTGTGACTTTCCCAGGTTGCTGCAAAGAGAAGTTTAAAAACTAAACTCTCTCGAAAAAGAATTCAGGCCCCAGATCTTCCACAGATGGAGATCAACTAAGTAGAGGATTATAAGAACGCTATCCTTGGGGAATGAGTTCCAATCAGCCCTCAAGGTCGCCAGGGACAGGCCCAGAAGGCTCCTTTGCCATGAAAGAATCCTGTGCAGGACAGCTGTGATGCTCCTTGGGCACTGATCATGGAAAACCTGACTGCAGGAGTTTCTTATGTGACAGCCACACTTGCCAACGTCTTGACAACTTGGCCCATCCTGTTTAGTTAATATGTTGGCTGTGCTTAGAGTCAGGCTTTATTTTCTATTGATTTATTTTTTCTTCTTTTGTAGAAACTTTGCCAAGGATACACACGGTTTCATTCCAGAAGACCTGGATTCAAGCACTAGGATGTAAGTGGACACGTGGTATCTAGGAGGACCCAGCCTTGCTTTCTAGGTCTGCTCATAACTAGAAAGAGACATACCTACATTGCATGTGGTGCACCCAAGTACGTGGATGGGTTTCAGTTAGTACATAGTCGGTACATATATATTAATTCACACACAACTGATTGCATGCTCACAGCGAACGTAAATCTCAATCTGGTATTATCTGCAAACACATTAGGTGCTTACATTATGAAGACGAAGTTATAGTTCATAAAGTTTCATGTCTTCATGGCACTGTGTTGAAATGCATATTATGAAAACCAAACAAGTAATTACAGAAGACTTTTATTTACTTGCTTTTCCAAAATGAGACAAAGTGATCAAATTAACCAACTTAGCAACATTTTGGAGACGGAAATGGCACCCCACTCCAGTACTCTTGCCTGGAAAATCCCAAGGACGGAGGAGCCTGGTGGGCTGCAGTCCATGGGGTCGCTGAGGGTCGGACACGACTGAGTGACTTCACATTCACTTTTCACTTTCATGCATTGGATAAGGAGATGGCAACCCACTCCAGTGTTCTTGCCTGGAGAACCCCAGGGACGGGGGAGCCTGGTGGGCTGCCGTCTATGGGGTCGCACAGAGTCGGACACAACTGAAGTGACTTAGCAGCAGCTGCAGCATTTCACATGTTCCCCTCCCCTTCTTCACCTTCTGTGTCCCCTAGCATCTCTCATTTACTGCTCCCATCTTTCCACCACATTGCCTGTCTCCAGCCTCTGTAGCCTCAGTTTTTTCATCTCCCAGTCCTCTATTTTTCTCCCTAGGTCATTTCTCTCTGTCATAAAATCTGGAAACTGGACTGGCAATGACAAGTTTAGAGTACAAAGGATGAAAAATAGAAAAGGTTGACCTGGCAATGAAGGTGCTGGCTTTGGTGGACTGGGGGGAGAGAGAAGTATATGAATAATCCCTGGTTAATATTAATTTTCACAACAGAAAATTATGCCTATAGATAATAGATATACATACAATCATAAATTTATTTGTTGTATCAAAAAGCATTATTATAATAATGAAAATAAAAATTAAATCATGCCCCAAGTTTCTTAGAAAAAAGTTTAAAACAGCATTCAAATATGCACAAAATATGACAATATTTTCTATATCTTAAAACACCCAAAATATATAACAGAATAATACATGCATTTCCCTTCAACTCAGCAATCCCAAGTTTAGAAATCTTGGCCTAATGTATACTGGCAAAAATATAAAATGATATACACCAAAAGTTATTGGTTGCAATGTTATTTTTAGTATCTAAAGACTAAAAACAACCTAAATGCTTACCAGTAGGGCACTAGATGAATAAATATGCAACACTCACCGAATGGAGAACTATGGAGCTGAACAAAAGAATAAGGATTGTCTCTATAGACTATTATAGTCTCCAGGATATACTCTTGACTTAAAAAGAGAAGAAAAGAAAAAAAATCAAGGGGCAGAACTATATAGAGAGATTGCTACCTTTGATCTGGTGGTGCAGTGGTAAAGAATCCACTTGCCAATGCAGGAAATGCAGGACACCAGATTCAATCCCTGGGTCAGGAAGATTCCCTGGGGTAGGAAATGGCAACTTGCTCCAGTATTCTTACCTGGAAAATTCCATGGACAGAGGAGCCCGTCCATGGGGTTGCAGAGGGTTGGACACGACTGAGCAACTGAGCATGCACAACTTTGATCTAAAGATGAGAGATAATTAATTGCATACAGTACAAATAAATGGAATAGTAAATAACCAAATAAAATTCTTCCCTCTCAGGGAAAAATACAGGACAGAGTGAATCAATCATGAAAAGAAATACAACCAGGTGTTATGTGCCTCTTGATATAATGCTGGAGGAATTGTACAATACTAATCATGAAATATTCATGTCAGAAAACTAAATCTGAATCTAATCAGGCCTCTAATCTAATCAGAAATTCTTAATTTTGTTGGGTGTCATATGTTATTGCGGGCTTCCCTGGTGGCTCAGCTGGTAAAGAATCTACCTGCAATGTGGGAGACCTAAGTTCAATCTCTGGGTTGGGATCCCCTGAAGAAGGAAAAGCTACCCACCACAGTATTCTGGCCTGGGAGAATTCCATGACTGTATAGTCCATGGGGTCACAAAGAGTCAGACATGACTGAGCAACTTTCACTTCACTTCATATGTCATTGTGGATTTTTAAGAACCTGTCCCAAGATTTTAGAGATACGTACTGAAGTACTGAAG
Organism: Redunca redunca; assembly: GCA_006410935.1. NCBI lineage: Eukaryota > Metazoa > Chordata > Mammalia > Artiodactyla > Bovidae > Redunca > Redunca redunca. The sequence goes on from SJYQ01006559.1 coordinate 76,100, forward strand.
CTCGAAATGACAAGGTCCTTGGGCCTTGCTTCAAAATTCTCCAAGCATGAACTGAAAGAAAAAGGAACCAATGAGGCAAATGTGGCAAAACCTTGAGAACTTTAGTCTGGCGGGTGGATATTGTTGCTGTTGATGACTTTAGTCTGGGGGATAGATATGTGGAAGCTTATTATACTATTCTCTCTACTCTAGAGTACATTTGGAAATTTCATACTGAAACATTTTTTTAAATTAGGAAATACAAAAGAGAGGGTAAAGAAAGCAAACTGAAAGATGGATACAGGACTGGAGTTGGTGCACAAATGGATTCCATGCACTCCTACACACTCCATATAATCCTGGCTCAATGTTTGTAACCAACAGTATGAAAAAGGCAACAGAGTAAGATGATTCACCAAGTCTACATAGCAGAAACAAACGAGGTGTTCAGGCAGAGCACCCGCCCTGATGCTGAGTCCTAAGCAAATCCTCTCCTATGGGTCTTCATTAAGGAGCCACTGAGAGGTGCGTGAAGAGCACCGTCCTCAACAACATGTTCAAAACAAACCCAGGAACGCTTCCCTGGGGCTGTGAGTGACCTCCCCCGCTGCACGTCTCTTCACCGCTGAGCTCTCTTAGTTCCGTGAGATGGTGACCCTCAGAAATGCCTAGAGCTCAGGCCAAGGAAGCAGTGTAGACGTTATCACCCACTCACACTCTATCTTCTCTAAAACGTTCTGGACTGAGGATGGCTCTCTGCTTTTCCCCTTTGGGAAGTCTCTGTGGAGGTGGGAGTTAGCCCTTTATATCAGTAACACTCTTGGAATGAAAAAAATGAGAACTGGGTTATTAAGAAGCCTCCTCAAGGGCTCCAAGCTATTGATTTTTCAATGGTTTCCAAACTGAGCCCTGTTTGAAATACTCTAAACATGCTCTTTTACCTGGAGTAACGTGTCCAGCCATATTTTCTATCTTTAGAATCACAATTAACATTCTGTCTCTTAAGAGATACTACAAAATTCAAATCTAAGTGGACAAATTTTCACCAAACTTGAATGCTATATTTGAAATGAATGTGAATGTGAAGTCGCTCAGTTGTGTCCAACTCTTTGCGACCCCATGGACTGTAGCCTATCAGGCTCCTCAGTCCATGGAATTTTCCAGGCAAGAGTACTGAAGTGGGTTTCCTTCTCCATGGGATCTTCCCATAGTTTGATCTAAATTAGAGACTGTGTGGTATGTATAACAGTTATGAAGGTCGCTGAGTGACCGCGGGAAGAAACAATTATCTTTCAGGATGGCTGAAACAGAAATAGGATAAAAAGTCATGATGAACACTAATCTGGAGAAGCACGCTGTGCACACACAGACTTTGCACAGAGAAAACATTCACGTCACTCAGAAACACGAGAGTAATTTGGAAGCAAAGATGTATTTACTTCAGGATGATTGATGATGTTTCCAGGAAAAGCTGGGCAGGTCAGTCAGATCCAAACTCTTCACTTCCGGAATATGCAAACCCACAACATGCCTTTGATTGTGCTCTTCTCCCCCTCGCCCCGCCCCGAGTTTTTCTTTCTATGAGGAAGTTGGCATCCTGAGAGGGCAAGTGACTAACCAAGGTCACAGACCTACTACAGGGCAGAACTAGGATTCAGACCCTAGATCACCTGACCCTGAGAACATCACTGTTTGCACAAAATCACGGCGATTCTGGAAGGAGAGGACTTGAAGCAGAATGAAGACAAGGTGAGAAATACTGTACAAGGTAGAAGAAGAGTTGAAGGGCATCCACTATTTTGCCAAGTCCCACTTTATGAAAAAGCCTCGGCAGCATTCCCCGTGAGTCAGGATCAAGGATGCTTCCTGAGGCGGTAGCAATGAGGGTTGAAGAAAAGAGCATCACAGGGTTACTCCCACTCCCTAAGGCGACCCAGTGATGTCACCTCCCTCGTCCACCTTTTCCGCATATCGGTTCTTGAGTTCACCTGTCATTGGCATTCTGCTAGGGTGGACAGGATGGAGTTGATGGGTTGGAGCTTTGATATATCTGCCCCCATAAAACTGACTCAGAGTTTTCCTAGTCTCTATAGTGGGCTGGGGGCTCTGGAGGATGGAGAGGGAAGCCTGGACAACCTCCATTTGTCTGCTTTCCAAAGACTGCAGCCAGGTCTTCTCTGGTGCCAGTCAGGCTTTCTGAGAACTCCTTCCTGCCCCCTCCAAACACTGGGGACTCCCTCTTTCATGGTTTCCAGACATGGCCCCTCAGCTCTTTAGCTATTTAGTGTCTTGCTTAGCAACTCGCAATCTGTCCTGTAGCTGGGCTCCTTCACTCACCAACTGGACATTCAGTCCTGCCTCTGCTTCTAGAATCAGGCCTTTTGGAGGCAGGGAAAGTTTGGGCAGTAGATTGATAGAGGCTTCTATATTACTTCAAGTAAAAGAAATTCTAAGTCAGATAGTATAAACAATTAAAGGAATCTGCTTAAAAGTCAACTTTTAGATACCCTCAATAAGGGATAGGTTGAGTTTCAAGAAGCCTTGACCAAGTGGCTCAACAGAATCGTTGAAATCCATTTAACTCTGTTTCCCCCTTTCATCTTTCTGTTCTAACTTTCTGAGACAGGAACTTAAACTAAGTCTGGCTTCCCTGGCAGTTGCAAGATGGCTGTCAACATGAGCCAGACAATATATCTTTTCTCTTTTCACGTCCAGTGGAAGAAGAAAAGCTTATTTCTCCTAATCTTGAAATAATGGTATCCTGCCCCTCACCTTTGATTAGACCAGCCAAGGCAATCACTTATTGGTCCAACCACTGTGCACAGGGGCTGAAATTGCATCACTTGTCTGGCCCAATCATGGCCCACACTGGAGCTTTGAAAGGTAAGAGATGTCAACCCGGCTTGAACAGCGTGACTGGAATCAAAAAGGGAATGGAGGGTTGCTAATATATATATACACAATATAATAGTGGCTCAGTCATGTCCGACTCTTTGTGACCCCATGGACTACAGTCCCACCGAGCTTCTCTATCCATGGAATTCTCCAGGCAAGAATACGAGAGTGGATAGCCATTTCCTTCTCCAGGGGATCTTCCTGATCCAGGAATTGAACCCGTGTCTCCTGCATTGCAGGCAGATTCTTATACAATACATACAACAGTCTTCACAGTTGTTTAGGCCACAGTCAAGTCTTTCCCTTTTATCTCCAACCTTTGTTCCAGAGTCAACCCCAAGACTATGGGCCTTTGTATTCTCTGGCTGCAAGACCAGAATTCTCCAGGCTATTTACTCCTAGGGCTGAGGTTTGTAGTTCAGTGGTGCTGCCAGTAGGGGGAGTTGTTATGCCTTCCTCTCACCTTACTTTCCAGAATTACAAACACATCAGTAACTACATGGGTCTGCTAAAAAATGATGACTTCCCTGATTTAAAAAAAAATAAAAAAGTTAGAGCAGCTTTTAAAAATAAAGAATTGAATAGTTATACTGTAAAAAAAAGTTACATTAAATAGCTTAGAAATAGGCGGTTAAAGAGAAATTAAGAATGAAAAAGTAAGAGGAAACAAATATATAAAGTTATTAAATTTGTGTTTTAAAGGAGATCATGTACAAAATCTCAGCCACTGATTGGTACGCCCTCCTGATCCACACCATCACCATGATGAAGTCACATATCTAGTTGGTAAGCTGTCTTCTGCTAATGCCTAATCTAGGGTGACTTTGTGTTTCTACTTCACTTTTACACCACTTAAATGCAAAAGGGATTTCTTCAAAATGTTTCCGTTGTTTTCCTGTCAGCAAACCATGAAAGCTTTTTTTTCTTTTACTTTTTTTCCTTTGCCTACCTGTAGTGTAACAGATATAAATTCACAAGACACAGAAGCCCTTTGAAATATTCGTTAATCTTTATAAACTCAACTTCTTATGAGCATGGATTGCATTTCTTAAAAACTTCTTGAATGTCTTCACACAATGTCTCATCTCTCCCTCTAGTCTTAACTCAATTCTTTCCAATCAAGCTTCCACCCCATCAGCCCTACTAAGGTCATTCCCTGACAGAGTCACCAGTGACTTCCTCCCAGAAAACCAGTTGTCAATTCTCATCTTACATGACCTTTCGATAGCATTTTTAGGGGTGAAGGGGAGGGCAGTTTATGCTTTCCCTTTTTTTAACCACTTTTAGAAACTGGCTTCTGGGATTACTAAACTCTCTTGCTTTTCCTTCTTGCTCACTGCCCATTCCTGCACAGGTGCCTTTGCTGGCCCCACCTTTCTTCCAGCTGTCTAAATGTTCAGTGTCCCAGAGTTTAGTCCTCAGCCATGTTTTCTTCTACTCTCACTCCTTAGTAATCTCATTCAGTTCCACAATGGTTCCCACGTGTATATCTCTAGTCCTAGTCTCCATCCAAGACTTATGTACCACCCATCTACCGGACATGTCCTTTGGATGTGTAATTGAAGGAAGAACCAGAACAGGCTCTGTCTTTAAAGCAGGACTCCATCTTGGGCCAGACTGTGGACTTTGAGCTATATGCCCAGTACCTATGGAAACCACATGCCAACTGGAAAACCAGGCCCCTGGAAAGAAGATCCCCAGGCCTCTCCCTCACCTAAAAGAATACTCTAATTATCTGTGGAACCGAATAGAATCATATATTCTATTATGCTTATTGGGGTATGCCCACGGGCCTATTGATAATTGTCCACTGTTAACTACCTAGGCTTAAGGCATCTGATTACGGGTTAACTTTGATTGTATCTTTCTTTTTCCTGTGGGCTGCATCTATGGGGTCACACAGAGTCGGACACAACTGAAGCGACTTAGCAGCAGCAGCAGCAGCAGCATACACTTAGGGTACATAAGGTTTTCACAAAAACTGGTCAGGGTCCTTGGCTAAGAGGAGACTCTGGCTTGGGCCCGCTGGTGTAATAAACTGCACTCCACCATCTGCATTGTCCTTCTAAGTGAGTTTGTTTCCCTGAACGGGTGGCTGCAACATAATAAGTATCTCAAAGTTAATGCACTCTCACTAGAACTTGAGATGCGTCTCCTCCCCTGACCACTCTGATCTCCATCCCTCTACCACCTGCTAAGCCCAAACAAGAAATCATCCTGAACTCCTGTCTTCCTCATTCACCACAACCAGTTCATCAACATGTCCTGTGGGCTCAATCTTCAAGATACACCCTTCATATGACCACTCCTCACAACCTCCACCATTTCACCTAGTCCAGAGTTATCTCATTTCTGGCTAGGATTTTTCGCAACAGTTTTCTCTCTTACTGCCCTGTTTACACTTTTGTACCCTTTGAATCAATTTTTCTACCCAGGAGCCAGTGGGGTAATTTCAAAGCATAAATTAAACCACATCACTCCCCACTTCAACTCTCCAGTGGATTTCCATCACTCTCAGAGTAAAATCCAATTTTCTTACCATACCTGCAATGTTCTACCTGTCTCTCCATCTCATCTCCTGCTAATCTCAGCCTCCCTCCTCTGCTTTCATCAAACTAACCTTCTCAGTATTCTGCAAGCATAATTAGTTCTTTTCCTCCTCAATGCTTTTGCGTTTATAGTTCCCTTCACCTATGCTCTTCCCCTGGACCCTCACGTGGCTTGCTCTGTTACATCATTCACCTTTCTGCATGTCACCTTCTCTGAATGGCATTTCAAGAACCAGCTGGTTATCCTCTATTTCGTTACCATTAATTTGCTTTCTTTTTAGTACTTATCACTAACTTGTGATAAAAAAAATAACTTACAAAGTTATGTGCCTATTTGTTTACTGTATTTGTTTAGTTTTGTATTCTAATACCTAGAACAATGTATGATACTCAATAAACATCAGGTGAATAAAAGAATAAAATGCCTGTTGAAGCAGATTTCCCCAGCCTGCTTTCAGAGTAACACTTGGTATCTGAGTTAATAACATTGTAAAAGATATCTTTTTGAAAAACATTCGTTTAGGCACCTGGGCACCTCCCCGCTATATTTGGCAGACCTATTGATGGCAAATTCTTTTCAGACCTGGTAACTCAAACCTCAATAGAGTTAGCACTGAGCTTTGTGCTGGTAATAAAGGCCTTTCCCTCATAGAGCTCTTTGCAGCTGAAAGGTGTGGTCTCCTCAGCCCCCAGGTGTAATCTGAGCAAGCTGGCCTGGTGAAACTCTGATTTGGGGAGCTCTTTGCCCGTGAGGAGTAAGATCTATATAGTGATGTTGTTATAGTTGTTGAAAGACACAAGGGGGCAGCAAATCCAGCCCTTATTTTTAAAGGCAAACCAAGTCATCTGAAAACTACAATTTAATGTCAGATAGTTGAATAAATTTCAGCACGTCCATCCAATGAATAATAAGAATCGATGAAAACGAATGGATTATAGCTACAAGCAGCAATATTGATAAATCTCACAAACCTAATGTGAAAGAAGAAAGACATGAAAGAATATATATGGTATGATTCCATGGCAATAACATTCAAAAATAGGCAAAACTAATCTATACTGTTTAGGAGACACACAGAAGTGATCACACTATGAAGAAAAGCAAGAAAGTGATATACAAAACCGAGGCTTGTGAAGATTGAAGTATTTGTGGTCAGGACAGTACGTACTGAAGGCTCTGAATCCTAGCATTAATCTATTTGCCACCTTTGCAGAAGTTACATAGGTGCCCAATTTATAATTACTTGCTGAACTTTAATGGTTTATGCCCCATTTACCACAAATGGTTAATGATTTATGCCCTTCTTTTACATATGTTTATGTTTCACATTAAGGTTTTTTTCAGCAAAAGGAAAAGAGGTTAAGAATGTGAGCAAGAAAGAGAAACACACAGAGAGAGGCAGAAAGAAATAGAGACTAAGAAATAAAGTAGCAAAGAGAAGTTTGAAGTTATAGAAGAAAGGAAGAGAGACTGAAAGAGGGGATAAAAAGAGAAAGAACCAGGAAAGTCCAGAAAGAAATGTTTAAAGAAGTAGTGTTAGAATAAGTATGACCTTCTAAGGTCAGTAGTTGAGAGGGAAAAAAAGAAAGAAGGGAGAAAAGATGAAGGGAGTAACAGAAAGAGGTGAAGAGGGTTGAAGACAGAGTGTAAAAGAGGAAACCACAGAGTTCCTAGGAAGAAATATGACATAGCAAATCTAGAAGAACAAGAGGAATTGCCTTTGGCCGGGAGAATTTAAGGGTTGGGCAGTCAGCCCTGGGACTTTGGGGAAGCTCACTCTTACAGTGGGCTGCAGCTAGAATATGACAGTGGAAAAGAAAGAAATTGTCACGCGAGTGTATGTTCCTCGGTTCTTTGTCTCGTCACAACAAAGATGTGGAGTGACGGACAGTAAAGCCCCCTTGGCGAGTCACAGCTCTTGGGTCTTGGACAGACCGTGGTATAGCTCTCAGGTCTCGAACGGACCGTGTTATAGCTCTTAGACAAATCAGTGTTTCAGCTCAGTGTCACAGCTCTGTTTTATTTAGAAGATAGCAGGAAAATCCACTCTGAGGCGTGAGGGCACGTGGATCCAAAGATGCGACGCGGGAGAGAGAGGGCGAAGCTCTGGCGCCTCTTTTTATAGGTCTCTCTCTCCCTGGGCCTGTCCTGTGTGAATTGGGCCAGCCAGGAGTGTTGTTTGTTTTACCTGAGGTCCTCATTCCGGCCCTCAGACCTTTTGTTCTATTTTTGCGGGCTTTTCCCTTCTTTATCTTTTAGCCACTGCCATTTTGAACTCCTTTTCCCTATTCTACCTACCTAACAGAAATCAAGAGACATTTGGTGTCAGGAGAGAGGTTTTTACCTGTGAGCTTTCACAGACAGCTATGAAAAGCAGGACTGGGGCCCAAGCAAGAACTGTTGTTGTTCAGTCATTCGGTCGTGTGTAACTCTTTGTGACCCCATGGACTACAGCATTCCACACTTCCCTGTCCTTCACTATCTCCCAGAGTTTGCTCAGACTCAAGTCCGTTAAGTCGATGATGCCATCCAAACATCTCATCCTCTATCGTCCCTTTCCTCCTGCCCTCAATCTTTCCCAGCATCAGAGTCTTTTCCAGTGAGTCAGCTCTTCACATCAGGTGGCCAAATATTAGAACTTCAACTTCAGCATCAGTCCTTCCAACGAATATTCTGCGTTGATTTCCTTTATAATTGACTGGTTTGATCTCCTTGAAGTCGAAGGGACTCTCAAGAGTTTTCTCCAGCACCGCAGTTCAAAAGCATCAATTCTTCAGTACTCAGCCTTTTTTTATGGTCAGACAGAGAGATATTGAGAACAGTATGCTAATGTAAATAAGCCAGTCTTGGAAATAAGCCAGTCACAGAAATGATGTGTGATTCTGAAGCAGGAGATAGATGGGCCCCAGCCTAGATATTTGCAACCGGCCACCTGTTTACATTGGAGCAAGAAAAAATGGGCCTCAGGCCAGACACTTACAACTAGCCTCCTGTTTACATTTCATGAAACAGGATAGATGGGCTCCAGGTTATATATCTACAACCAGCCTCCTATTTGCTCTCTGAAATGGAAGTAATGACTGAAATAAGGTAACTAGCCAGGCTTTGTCTCCTGTGGACACCTTAAGATAGCAATCATGGCAAGAACAGAGAGACAAGAACCTTGTTTTAGTAATGGATCAGGAGGTCATATATTTCCCATCCTTGGAGTAAGAGAGACATTTCACATGCTCAGAAAGCCTCCTTCAGAGTCAAAAGCAGGAGGCACCATCCCATAATATGTGATGCTAATATGTGATCCCATAGGCCTCTGGGCTAGAATCTATCCTGGAATAAAAGCTGTGCATACGTGTGGTGGGAAGGAGGTCCTAGGGCAGATCAGGTGTGGAGAAAGAAACTAGATAACTGGCCAAAGGTGAACAAAGACCTGGAAGAACTGCCCTTTATAAATGATTTAACTGCCTCTTTTCCCATGCTCCCCCTCATTTAGGGGGATGCCCACACCCTTTCTCTCCAAGTGTGCATCTCTGTCTTGCTTCTATCTTAACTGTTTTCCATATGCTTTCCCACTCATTGTTGTGCTGTGTCTCTAACAATAAACTTTGTACCTGCATTCATAGTTTTTGCCTCCAGGCTGCTGCTGCTGCTGCTAAGTCACTTCAGTTGTGTCCGACTCTGTGCGACCCCATAGACTGCAGCCCACCAGGCTCCCCCTTCCCTGGGATTCTCCAGGCAAGAACACTGGAGTGGGTTGCTGTTTCCCTCTCCAATGCACACATGCATGTTAAGTCGCTTCAGTCATGTCCAACTCTGTGCAACCCTATGGACAGCAGCCCACCAGGCTCCTCAGCCCACAGGATTCTCTAGGCAAGAATACTGGAGTGGGTTGCCATTTCCTTCTCCATTTTGCCTCCATAAGAAATGTATTTTTCACTGGGGGCAAAGATCCAGGGAAAAATAGCTTCCAGCCTCTAGCTCTTGCTGGCCTGATGGCTAGGCTTTCAGGGTTTCATCCAGGCTACCCAGGTTCACTTCCTGAACAGGGAATTAAGATCTCGCTTCACGTCAGTGCTCACTGTTGACTCTCTGAGATCAGTTCTACTCATTTGAGGTATCTGAAATAATCAAATTCACAGAATCAAAGAGGAGAATTGTGGTTGCCAGGGGCTAAGAGGAGGGGGAGACGGGGAGTTACTAATCAATGGGTATAAAGTTTCAGTTAAGCAAGAGATTGCTCTACAGCACTGCACCTATAGTCAACAACAATGACTTGTATCCTTAACAATTTGTTAAGAGGGTAGCTCTCATGTTGTGTCCTGACCATAGTAAAATAATATTTTTATATCTAAGATTCAACATATGAACAGTAAAATTCCCAGAAAAAGAAAATTATGGAAAGGAATAATTTTCCAAAGCTGAAAACCACAGATTTGTTGATTTAGGGGAACCAACAGAAGTGTGGCACATTAACAATAAAAGGAACCACAGTAAGACATTATGATGAAATTTCAGAATAGTAGTAATAAAGAAAGTATCCTAAAATTTCCCAGAGATGGGGAAGTTCACAAGTTCAAGAATCAGGCACTGGATTTCTCCACAGTCTTTGAAGCTAGCAAATGAAGTAACACCTCCAACATTCTGAGATAAAATTGTATTCAACCTAGAAGCTTATACTGAACCAATTTCTTAATTAAAATGAGGGAAGAATAAAGATGTTTTCAGACATATGATGTCTCAAAAAATTCTCTTTCTCTCATGCAAGATATTAGGGGTAAGGGAATTTTTAGTTTGATGATTTGGGGGAAATCTGTTACCCTAAAAAGACAGCCAAGGAAGGATTCCAAAGAGGAAAAATCCCTTCATAATGAGCAGATTGTAAGGCTTTGCCTCCAGTGTCATAAACTGAAGTGTCTTTGTATTGATTTCCTTTCACGTGTTTCTGCTGCTGCTGCTGCTAAATCGCTTCAGTCGTGTCCGACTCTCTGCGACCCCACAGACCGCAGCCCACTAGGCTCCTCCGTCCCTGGGATTCTCCAGGCAAGAACACTGGAGTGGGTTGCCATTTCCTTCTCCAATGCATGAAAGAGAAAAGTGAAAGGGAAGTCGCTCATGGACTGCAGCCTACCAGGCTCCTCTGTCCATGGGATTTTCCAGGCGAGAGTACTGGACTGGGTTGCCATTGCCTTCTCTGGTTCACGTGTTTCTAGGAGGTAGGAAACATTAAGTACACTATTGGAAGAAGATATGAGGTACAGCAGATTCATTGCTGACGGCAGGGTATTTTCAGGTGGCTCACAAATCAAATGGGAACTGAAGAGACAACAAAGGCTGAGATACCACATATCACACAGGTAATGGGGGACCTTAAAAAACCATCCTTCATCTATGTACATTATGAACTAGGACCGTTTATCTCATCAGAAAAGGACAAAGATCAGGGAAGAGTCACCGGATAGATATTCAAAAGGACACATGCAATAAGAGAAATATCCACCACTGGAAATTTCTCACTGGCCACATTTCCCTTGCATACTCCTGTTTCTTTGTGCATCCAGAAAGTCTCCAGCAAGTTATTATGGCTGGAAGCTACAACTGACTAAACTTCAGCCAAGTAAGAATTTAATTTAAGGACCTCTGGTTTGAAGATGGGGCATAAAGTTTCCATTTCTTCCTTTCCTTGGAAAGGATTCTAAAGCAACCAATAGGATGACAGGCAGAAATCAAAACTCTTCCTTCAAAGAAAGTAGGAGATTGCTGAAACCTCTATTCACAAAACGAGAGGAAACAGGAAGGACTGGGGAGAATTTCAGTGAACTGGACTTACATGAGGAGTATGTGCAAGAGTGAAGGAGAGAAAGCCTGCATGGTCAGAAATAGATCATGAAGTACATAAAACACAGCTTCTAAGGACAGGTGCACGCTGAGTTGCAAAAATCTAACTTTTTTGTTTCTTTTTTGGAACTGAAGGGATATAGTATACAATGGCAGGTTCCCTGGACTTAGTTTTGAGGTAAAAAGTGGAGAAGGTAAAACTGAATTACACCAACAAGACATAATTCCAGGTAACAGTCTACCTTGTGTGGTGGGGAGAGAAAGGAGACTTAAGTGAAAACCCCTGTAGCTGCCTTTTTCCATCATCAGTAAGAACTCAAGGCTGTAAAAACTCATTAAAACCCTCTTAAAATCCAGAACCAAAAGAAAACTTCTGCTAACTTAAAATGTAGGCCTGGCCGCACCTCCATGTGGAATCTCCTGGAAATATTGTAAATATCTGATGCAGAAAAAACTCATCTCTCTCAAAAATGAAGCCACCAAGAGATCACCAAAACTTCAAATATCTTATTAAAAACAAGTGAGGAAAAGAAAAAGAAAACAAACAGGATCTGAAGGACATTTACCAGGAGAAAAAAAAAATCTGTTTTAGACAACTTGAAAACTGTGACTATTTCACCATGACTTTTTTTAAAAAATAAAAATTTGATTGCAAAATTGCAAGGACACACAATGTCCCAGGAAAGTAACACAGAGACATACTGCAAAGCTAAGCTACTGAACTTCAAAGACAAAGAATTCTTTGGGGAGTTATGCAAAAATACTAAGTCATTTTCAAAGGAGAAAAATAAGGCTGGTCTCAGATTTCCCAAGAGCAAATTTCCATACCAGAAAATAGTGGAGCAATGCTTATAAATCCTCAAGAGAAATTGTAAGCAAAGAATAACACACTAGTAAAATGTTACTGGGTGCAAAGGCAAGAAATAAACATTTGGAACATCTGATGAGCCCTTCTTATAGAAAATACTAGATGAACTTCAGTCAGCCAGGAGATAAGTGAGAAAGACAATAGGACTGGCATTGAGATTGATCTACTTTACTGTAGGACAAAGATGAAAGCAAATGCAGGGATTATGATAATAATGCAGAATGTAAATGTAATAATCCTGACTGCATGGGAACAACATATATAACAGATTTGAGAAGAGATTTTGGAGAATAATTAGGTATTAGTATTTGCTGCATTCACTCACACTTTATAGCAAGCCTTCAAAAGATATCATTGGAAACTAATAAGTGAAATTAAAGGAAGTTTACTTAGCAATACAAACGTAAATGCTAAGAAAAATGGTAACTAATATTGAATGGAGGGGTAAAAGTGAAGCAAAAGGATATATACTCTGTGATTACTCACAGTGTGGAGTTAGATAGACTCTGTCTAAAGATTCTGTCTAAACAGACATAGGATAAAGGTTTTATTTTCAATAATTGTTAGATCAAAAATAAATAATGTTCAAAGTATTAAAATAAACATATATATTCAAAAATTTACAAAACACACTGCATGGTAGATATTAAAATATTATAACAAAATTAAATAATGTGACAGAACTAAGCTAAAATGTTTGCTCTGTGAAAGACTTTGTAAGATGAAAAAACAGCTACAGAATGGGAGAAAAATATTTGCAAGACACATATCTGACAAAGAGCTACTACTTAGAATGTATTTTAAAAGCTCTCAAAATGCAACAGTTAAATAGGGACAGGTTGGTAAAAAGGAACAAACTTTCAGTTATAAGATGACTAAGGTCAGAGGATCTGAGGTATAGCATGGTGTCTACAGTTGATAACACTGTGTTGTATCACTGAAATTTGCTCAGAGAGTAGAACTTAAATATTACCACCCTCTTACCCCCCAGAAAAAGGTAAATATGAGATGGATGTGTTAATTAATTCAATGGGAGGAAACATTTCATGATGAAATATTAAGCCATTTTGTGGTATACTTTAAATATCTTACAATTTCATTTGTCAGTTTCACTTTAATAAAGCTGGAGGGAAAAACCCAACAATGAAAAAAAACCCAAAAAGTCCAATGGAGAGACAGTTCACTGAATAGGACACACAGATTGGAAATCAGTACATGAAAGATGTTCAACGTTATTGAGAAATGCAAATTTAAACCATAATGAGATGTCACTACCTATCAGAATAACTAAAATTAAAAATGTTGACAACACCAACTGCTGGTGAGAATGCAGAGAAATTGGATGACTCATAGCTTGCCGATGGGACTATAAAATGGTATGGCCATCCTGGAAAGCAGTTTGGCAGTTTCTGAAAAACTGAACAAGCATTTACTATGCAATTCAGCAATTGCATTTCTGGGCATTTATCACACAGTAACCTGTACACAAATGTACATAGCAACTTCATTTGTAAAGACCAAAAACTGGAATCAGCCCAGATGTCCTTCAACTGGCTAGTTACATTGTGGTATATCCATCATGGAATACTACTCAGCAACAAAAAGGCACAAACTATTGATACAGGAAACAATGGAGATGAATCTCCAGATAATTATACTGCTTTAAAAATGCCAATCCCCAAAGGTTATAAACTGTTTCCATTTATATTACAATCCTGAAATTAGGTGATTATAGAAATAGAGAACAAATTAGTTTTAGTACTTATCATGGATTAAAGGTGGGAGTGGGGACAGGTAGAAAGTGGATGTGACCATTAAGGATCAACAGAAGGGATTCTTTTGGTGATGAAATGTTCTGTATCTTGACTACATCAATCTCAACATCCTCGTTGTGATATTGTAGTATACTTTTGTAAGATGTTACCTTTGGGAAAAACTGGGTAAAGGGCACAGAGGATCTCTGTGCAATTATTTCTTACAACTGCACATGAATGTATGTACAATTACCTCAAAATATGAAATTTAATTTTTAAAAAGCTGATAGAGGGTAAATTTTTGTGAAATTACTGAAAATGGATAAAATGGAATTGTTAACATTTGATATACAAATTGTTTCAGAACAATTAAAAAAACACATTTTGATGGCGTTTTTTGAATATTAGCTGCAGTTGGCTAGTAGGATCAGCTGATCACATCATTTATCAACAGTATTCTTAGAAAAACATCACAACCCAGGAGCATTATAGAATTAATTACCAAAACTAAGAGAACTACTTTCAATGGTATTTTAAAATCTCACATTAACAACAGTTAAGAGTTTGAATGTCTTAGCCTGCATAAGGAAATCTTGTCTATAAAAAAAATTAATATTTTGTTCACTATTTGAAATGACTAGAATGCTTTGTTTCAATCAAAAAAAGTAAAAAGTAGAAGACTGACATATGTTTTAAATATATTTCAAAGTTAAAACTCAAACTGTAAGAAAATAAGTTATCATTAAATGAAAGAAATTAAGGTGAGATTTATCAACAAATTTAAGTCATGTTGTGTTAATTTCATTTACCAACACCTTTCAAAATTTCCATCTTTGCATGAGTTAAATAAGGATATGCTTTTTTTTTCAATCTGATGAATTGTGACAACCTAAAGTGATAGCCTCAAGCTCAGAATTGGGTGAGTAATTGGGTGATTACTAAAATGCAGAGTCTTAGGCACCCTGTTCATTCCTGAGATTCAGAGTCATGGGTTTTTTGGTTTGGTTTTCTTTTTTAATAACTATCCTAGAGGATTTTGATAAAGTGGTGTAAGCTTTTTAAATAAATATAGTTCAGTAAAATTCAACCCTTATGTATTGGATTGGGCTCACAATTCTTTTATGAGTCAAGTTGGAAAGGTCATTATTAACCATAACTTCTTAATCGATATGAAATCGACTTTTTTAAAATTTAAAGACTATAAAGAAATTCTAGCTTTACAGAAAAAAATTGAGGGTAAAATGTCCCCATATCCAGTTTCCTCTATCATTAACATGATGTATTAGCATTGTACATTTGTTACAATTGATGGGCCAGTATTATAAAGTGACTTTGAAATGACATGTCCAAGGCCGCCAGTGGGTGGGCTGATGCTGAGAACCAAGCCACACCCATACTCTCACTTGAACAAGCTGCCTGGTACTTCCTCTTGAAAGATGTCCTATAGAAATTAATAGCATAATGACTAAATTCTCTGCAGAAGTATCTGAACATAGGTGGCAGCAGGACTCATTCGACTAAGCACTTTGGTTGGTGCCTGGGATGGCTGGTGTTTGCCGGGGTCCAGCCCTGGTGGATCCAGGGAATTCGAAGCGAGGATGGAGTCGGTGGGGAAAAGACTTACTTATATAGAAATATAAAAGAGATTAGGAAGAAATAGTATAGTAGGAAAATCAGGTGGAGGAAAGAGGCTGAATAACTTGATTTATGGGGAAGGCCAATAAAGTTCCAGACAAGGAGCTTGCACCATCTACATTGGGCCGCCAGCGCCCGCTCGAATAGCGGAGAGTGCCCCACCTTGGGCACTCTCTCTTACAGATCTTAGGGCCAGGGCAAGTAAGTAGACTTGGTGAGCCGCCCACACCAGATGGGAATTCAGCCTGCAATTAGAGTAAAGGGAAGGAGAGGGGAAAGGGGTGAGAGAAAGAGAAATGGGGGGAGCCAGATTCCCAAGAAACTAGGCCGAGACACTAGTCCGAGAAACTGGTCTGTCCTTTTATTGTTCAAGGGGCTATTTATATTTTTGATAATACATGGAGATCAATGGGTAACACAAAGTTATGCAGCGTTAACACTTTAGACTCTTATCAAAACCGGGCTTTTCTCTCTGCATACCTGACTGCAAACACAAGTCTTAGGTAATTTACATCATCTTCCACCAAAAGGGCCAATTAACATTTTACAGCCTTTCTTCTGATAAGGGTTTGTCAACCAGAAGACTTATTTGTGTTGATCTTCCCAAAGTCTTGGTGCCACTCTCAGAAAGCACTAAATAAAGTTACATTCTTACATAGCAAGGACACAAGAGGAGTGCAGTGATATATAACAAAGAAAAGTAATTAACTCAAAAGCCTAGTGTTGCTAAAATCAAAACTACTATATATCTTTTTCAATATTCCGTTTACATTGATTAACATCCTCCCAGGTGCCTAAAAGATAAAGAATATGGAGGCCTGGCAGCAATCGAGTCAACAGTGAAAACCCGTCACCAATATGATTTTTAACTCTTTAGAAAAGGCTCTGTATCTTTAAGATGCTTTTAAGCTTTGTGCCTCTCCCGGTTGGGGGCTGCAAGCAATTCACAAGCTGTAAGGGGTCCGGGGAGCCTGTTAGGCAAGCTAGAGAACTACCAGAGGAGGTTTAACTGAAACATCCCTTTCAAATGCAGAAGACCAAAGCTTAGAGATAACTTTTCCCGGAGTGTATCAGAAGAGTAGAGAAGCAGAGAACAAAAGCCAGCAGATTCTTATTTTGGGGGGGTGGATGCTCAGTAAATTCCAGGGGGAAAACCTAAAGCCATCACTCCTTGCGTTTGTCAGGCTTCCTTCCACATGACCTTGTCACAGGTGGAATTCCTCAAGGCCCCCAGCAGGTGTTTATCCTGGCTCCATCTTTTTTTTCCAGATTTGAAAATGTACTGACTTCTGAGTATGGTAAAAAAGATCTATGTGGATAATCCATGTATACTTATATACATTTGAATCAGTTCTAAGGAGATGGATGGAACTGGAGCCGATTATACAGAGTGAAGCAAGCCAGAAAGAAAAATACCAATACAGTATACTAACGCATATATATGGAATTTAGAAAGATGGGGATGATGACCCTGTATGCGAGACAACAAAAGAGACTCAGATCTATAGAGTGAACTTTTGGACTCTGGGGGAGAGAGAGAGAGGGAGAGGGTGGGATGAGATGGGGGAATGGCATTGAAACATGTAAAAAAAAAAAGAAAAAAGAAAAAAACAATATCAGACTATTTGAAGGACACCTATTCTACTGTTGTATGATTAAATCCGTTATTAGGAAGGGTTTTATATCTGCAGTTCAAATTTTTATATCCAGTTGTTTGGAAAGAAGATACACTTCTTATAATAGCATCTCCAACTGCAAATTTGTCTGAAAAAGCTTTTGATGTACCGTTGCAGTTACTGCAAAGATGAATAAGTGGTAAACTGCTAGCATGTAACAGATTTTGCATTCCTTTAAATTTAGAACTAAATTAGCATAGATATTGCATTAGCGGGAATCTCACTAATTTTGTCACTATTATTTTTAAATAAAGCAGTTTGAATTTTAGTTGCCTGTGATGTGAGCATATCATCTTGACTACCAGTAGTGACTCCGTGCTAAGTTGCTGCAGTTATGTCCAACTCTATGCAACCCTATGGACTGTAGCCCGCCAGGCTCCTTTGTCCATGGGATTCTCCAGGCAAGAATACCAGAGTGGGTTGCTGTTTCCTTCTCCAGGGAATCTTCCCCACCCAGAGATTGAACCTGCATCTTTTACATCTAACCTGCAATGGCAGGTGGGTTCTTTACCACTAGCGCCACCTGCGAAGACTTCCAGTAGGGAGAGGAGCCGATAGGGATGGAGGAAGACTCGGAGCTGAGAATGGTGGTGCTGATGTCTGAGAGGCTGGAGGTTGCTCGGTGGACCGGGGGTGCATCCTTGTAGGCCTTGGAGTCTCCTCACCTGCCAAGGTGTGAAAATCTTTCACTAGTTTATCTGACACACGAGAATTACTAGTCCATATAGTGTGCCAAGCGCCCTTGTCGGGTGGCAGACACAGAACAAATAAAGAGTAGGAACCCCACAGCATCCCAAAGGGCAGCACACCCCAGAATCTCTCCCGCCCTTGGGCTATTCCTCAGAGGGGCGTGGCCGGGCGCGCAGGTTGGGTGGGGCCTGTTGCCCAGGAAACACCGGGCTGGACCTCTGCCTGCTTCCGGACACCAGTTTCCGTTGAACGGCTGCAGGTGGACGCCCTGAGCGGTTGAGGCCCCCGGACGCCAGTGGAAGAAGGATCTCTGAGGCTCAGGTCCACAGTGGCCCCAGCTGCCCTGTGCAACGGCATCACGGGCTTCAGGAACAGTAGAGGTGGTTCGGGTTGGTTGTTCCCAGACCTGGTGGTGCCTCTAGTCGAGGGGCTGACAGGCCCGGCCCTAATCTCCTGGTCTCGAGGTCTGCGTGCCCCTCATCCTGGAGAAGCAGAGGTGCAGACGCCAGAAAGAGCCCATGCTGGCCGTGGGTAAGAAACTTCCCTCTTCGCCCTCGGCCGCCCAAGCACGGTCGGTGGCTACAAACTACGCCACAGCTTAGACTCCTACAGGGCTTCACAGACCTTCTGGAGGTCACTCATCATCGCCACCTGTTTCTGGCTAGGAGAGGTGGGAAGTTGAGTAGAAGTAGCTTTAAAGGGATTCCTGCTCAGGCCCGCAAGTCACCTTTGTAGATGTCAGTCTGTTGTTGCCCAACCTTGACCTTATGAACATCCGACGTGTGAATGACCCTGCCCAATCAGCGGTTTAATCAACGAAGGCACATGTCTTACCTGCCTCCATCTCCTCACTTCTCCTTTCCAAGGTTTTCCATTGGCTCAAAAACTTCTCTAACCCAGTGAATTCCAGTAGATATGATTTTGGAGTCTTCTTTAAGGTCTAGATCCTCAAGGATAGTCTAGGGAATCTTACCACTTGCCTGCTTCATCCAAAGACATAAGCCCATCAGGGACCAGTTTTGTAGAGGGTCAGCCTGTGCAGTTCCAGGACTCCAGGCTCAGAAGGACACTGTTCTCAGAGGGCCCATATTTGCATTTTTCTCTGGGTGCAAATTATGTGCCAGCTCTCCTCTTTTTCCAGAGGCCTTCATTGATGACATTTAATTATATAAAATATAATTACAAGGTTTCTACTCTAGACCTCTGAGATACTGACACCTCAAGAGACAGAGGAGGAGGGATTTTACTGACTACACTGAGAGTTGTTGGGACCCTGAGACCTTTGTGATCCAGTGTTCATCCCCCACTGCCTCATATTTTAGGGCCTTTGAAGAATGTGCAAAATGTGGAAATGCCACATCGCTGAAGGCAACAATGCTTGGCTGCTTGCCTAGGAGAGAAGCAGGTAAGGAATTGGCTAATCACGTATTAATGGGTATCTTGGGAATGTTTTTACAGGTGCTTTGGAAGGGCTGGTGCAGGTGGGTATGGGGGATTCAGAGAACAGAGGCTGCCTTGTTTGGTATCCTTCAGAGGAAGAGAGATACTTGGAGAAGGAGGTTCTAAAGCTATGCCCTCCAATTCTGTAGCCACAAACTAAAGGTGGTTCCTGAGCTCTTGAAGTGTGGCTGTCTAAAATATGGGGTGCTCTACATGTACAAAGCCCTCCAGATTTCAAAGTCTCACTTTTTAGAGTAAAGTATTCTATTTTAAAAAATGAATTGCTTGTTGAAATTATATTTTGGATATATTAAATGTTAAAATTAATTTCAGTTCATTTTTACTTTTTAATGTGACCACTGGAAAATTTTATATGTGTGCTCACATTTCTTTTGGAGAGCTCTATTCTAAAGATTTTAGAGTATTGGAAACGGCTTACTTTAAAAGTTCAGGAAATGCTGCCTTTCCCCCCCAAAACTAATATTTCCCAGAAAGTACCCTACCAACATTATGCTACCACCCACATCACTTGCAACCTTACTAACCCAGTAACTTCAAACTAAAGGCCTCAGCACTAACCATGCTCTAGAGTTACAAAATTACAGTCACTTGTACAGAGAAGACTCAAACTTCTGTCAGCTGTTGCCACTAGAATCAATTCAGGTGCTTGTAAAGCTATTTGTGCTACTTTGTCTCTTTAATTGTTCAGATTGGCAGAAGCAAATTACTGAAAAACTAGCAAAAAGAAGAAGAGGGGGAAGGTGGTCATCTCACCAACTTTTACTCCAAATCATTATGTTGTTACAAATTATGGGATTCAGCAGCCTTGGCCTGACTTCTTTTTGTTTGTCATACCACCTCAAAAAGCAACTGGCTTTGGTGAAGAAATTTCTTGGTGCCCTGAAGTATAGACAAGAATGAAAGGTTATCTGTAAATTTAAGCTCTCACTGGAGCTTAATTAAACTTTCTTTAATTAGGAAATGCACAACGGGTGGACTTGAATATCCTAACCTCCAGTGTTTTGAAATGTTCTTAAAAGCAGTATGGTGAGTAAGATGTTAGCTCTAAACCAATGTGCATTAGATGCTGGTCTTAACCTAGTCCTCCTAGATCTTCACTGGAAACAGCTCACTGGAAAATAGCTCTAGAAGTGTATGTAAGAGCCCTGAGGCCCAGCGTCAGCCAGTATTGAGATTTTCCATGTCACTGGATTACGTCACACTACTGTGAAAGGGGTCCGCCCAGCTGCTGTGGCTGCACCCAGGGCATTTGCTGCCATTCTCCCAGCCTGTGGGCTGCCTTCTGTGCCATGGTTCAGTTTGATTTCTTATTGCCCACATTTTCCAGAGTGATTCAGTTTTAGGTTTGTGTCTCCCACTAGAATGATTTGGCTTTGTTTGCGAGCTACTTGACCCAAGAATTTGCTTTTCCCACCCACTGCTTACCCCTTCAACCATGAGGCTCACTCACCTGTGCTCTTAAAGAGCTTCGCCTCATGAGCTACACTATCTGACCAAAGCCCAGAACCTTGTCAACTGAAAAAAAACAACAACATGAGAGTTGCGAGTCAAGTTTTATCTGGAGAACCATGAGGACTGCAGCCCGGGATACAGGTAGATGGCAAATGCCCATGGCAAGAAACAATTTGTAGTCGACAGCCTGGATCTCCACACCCTTAAACTCTTAGATCTTAGACCCTTAGATCTCCACACCCTTCTGTAACCCACACCTGTGTTTTACTGAAATGAGACTGCCCCATGAAGTGTGGGAAGACCTACCAGCACATGGATGTATCCAGACAAGAGGTAAAGAAAGCTTTAAGCAGAAAAGTCATAGCAAGTTAAGTTGGAGAGACTCTCTGCTCAAAATACTGCTGAATTTCAGAGGCTTCCATGATTTCACTCAACCTTCAAAGGCCCAGGGCACCTTTCAGCCATGATCAAGTCAGCACCACAAGATAGCACTAAGGTGTCTTCATCAAAGAATGTGAAATATTTAGGTCCCTAAAATGGTGCCTTGGAGAAAGAAAATAACTTGAAATTCTGGAGTTTTTGTAATTTGCAGGAGATTGAAGCCTGAGCATTAAGACAGATAGCACTAAGATAGACGTCTTTGAAATAGATGTGTAGTAAGAAGAACTAGTCTTGTCCTGATCTTTTCCTTTTGGCGGTGAAGGGATCTTGGCCTACAGCCTGCTTTGAATCTGTAGTTAAGAATTTCTAACAATGTTTTCAATAGATGTAGGACTATATAGGTTATATGCTTAAGTGAGCTTTGGTAGTTACCACCTTGTAAAGAATTTATTTCATCCAAGTTTTTGAATTTATAGGCATGCATTCATTGTTTGTGCTATTGTCTTACTCTTTTAATGTCTTGGGACCTGTAGTGAGGTCGCCCTTTTCATTCCACACATTGGTAAATATTGTCTTTTTTTTTTTATTAGTCAGGCTGAAGCAGTCTGACATGTTTGACATCTCGGGCCGAATAATTCTTTGTAGCATGAGGCTTGCCTTTTTACAGTGTAGTTTTAACAGCATTCCTGGCCACTGCTGATGCCAATATCACTGTCCTCCCATCCCTAATTCTGCCCCTGTTGTGACAACCAAAAATGTCTTGAGATTGCCAAATATTTTCAAAATTGCTTCTGGTTGAGAACCACTGCTTTAGACCACCGATTGTCTTTTAGAGCAATTAAAAAGAAGATGAAACTATATCTTTTATATTTTGTTTTAATTTTAATTATATCTGTAAATCTTCATTTTGTGTGTGTGTGTACATGCAAATATGGTTGGTATCATAGTCTTTCTGTTGAGGAAGTTTTTTAACCTTTATTTTAGTGCAGGTCTGCTGATAATAATTTTTATCTTTTTTTTTTTTTGATCTGTCTTAAAAGGTAAATTTTCCCTTCATATCTGAAAGACATTTTCCCTGGTGTCGTATTCCAGATTAACAGTATTTTTCTTTCAGTGTTTTAGACATGTATCCATTGTATTCTGGGTTGTATGGTTTCTAAGTCCCCAACTGTAATTTTTAATTTTCTCTGTATTGTATCTTTTTTCTGTGGCCACCTTCAATATTTTCTTTATAATTTTAACTTTGCAGCAGTTTGAATTGATGTGTCAGGGTGTATATTTTTAAATATTAATCCTGCTTTAAAAATCTTTGAGTTTCTTGGATCTGTGTTTTGGTATCGTTTTTTTTTTTTTTTTTGAAGATTCAGCCATCCTTTCTTCAAATATTTCTTCTGCTATTCTCTCTCTTCTTCTGGAATTCCAAATCCCTGCTGAAATTTTCTATCTGTTAAGTCATGTTTTCCACTGGAACCTTTAGTATTATGATTATTGATATATTAGTCAAAGTTACTTTAAATTTCCTTTCTGATAGTTCCAACACTTAACATTCTCTCTGAATCTCGGTGTTTGTTTTTTTTCTTCCATTTTATTAATACATGTCTCATATGTCAGGCATCTTGTATGGAAAAACAGAGTTTATGATAAAGAGAATGTATACCTCAAAATGAGCGTTTTTTTTTCCCTGCTAGGTCAGCAATGTGATGTGTTGAGTTAATCTAACCACTAGTTAAGGCAGGCTTGGGTTTTATTGTTCCACCTTCAATATACAACTAGTTTTGATTTTCTCTAGTATTACCTTATGCTTAGGGTGTGGGCTGGAAAAGTAGAGGTATCTTCTCAATATTTCTGTTGCTCTCATAGCTTCCAACCTTTCCTCTGAAACTGCATCTCAAAGGGATCTCTCTCCATGCTTTTGCCTTTCCTTTTGCTTGTGATCTGGTGCTCACTAGCTTGGGCATGGGGACTGGAGGGTTCTTAGTCATTCTGGCCCAGCCTCTTTTAGGCAAGCCTTGTATTCTCAGGCCTGGAGAGTGAGGCTTTCTTAGACCTTCAGCCTCATTGTGGCAGACAAAATTTCTGCCTGTTATCCTTGGTATGTCTTGAGAAGAGGAGAATCTCCTGATTCTCTTCCAGTGTGTGTGCATGTGTGCTAAGTCACTTACGTCGTGTCCAGCTCTCCGTGACCCTATGGACTGTAGCCTACCGCACTCCTCTGTCCATGGGATTTTCTCCAGGCAAGAATACTGGAGTAGGTTGCCATTTCCTCCTCCAGGGTATCTTTCTTACCCAGGGATTGAACCCGCATGTCTTAACGTTTCCTGCATTGGCAGGCAGACTTTTTACCACTAGTGCCACCGGGGAAGCCCCTCTTCCAGTGTGCTGCTAAGTCGCTTCAGTCGTGTCCGACTCTGTGCGACCCCGTAGACGGCAGCCCACGAGGCTCCCCCGTCCCTGGGATTCTCCAGGCAAGGACACTGGAGTGGGTTGCCATTTCCTTCTCCAATGCATGAAAGTGAAAGGTGAAAGTGAAGACGCTCAGTCGTATCGGACTCTTAGTGACCCCATGGACTGCAGCCTACCAGGCTTCTCCGTCCATGGGATTTTCCAGGCAAGACTGCTGGAGTGGGTTGCCATTGCCTTCTCCCTCTTCCAGTGTAGGAGCCCTCTAATTGTAATAGCATGGGATCCTGGGCCGAGACAGTTTCCTGCCCTTCTTTACCCAGAAATGTCGGAATTGTCTGTCCTCCCCTACTTCTATCTTTACTCAGTATCAAAGGCCCCTGGAGGCAATAGAGTTTGCTGTCCCTTCCCCAGAGACTTGAAGCTATATATTATAGGTGAAGAGGGTCTGTGCAGGACTCTTCCCTACAGTGGAGCTTACTCCCCTCCAACAGGCCTTCACCACCAAGAGAGTCTCTCTGTGGTCTCTTTCTTTTTCCTAAATCTTTCTCATCAGTACCCAGTAGAGCGTGGAGAAGAGACTGAAATTGAGGGCAAATTCATTTTTTGTCTGAGACTCCCAAGGATTTGGTACTCTCATGCTAGCCGTCACTTAGCCTTTAGCAATTAACAATTTTAGCTGAATTCTTATCATTTTGTGTTGTATTTGATATCTCTTTTGTGCCCACATCCTATCTGTCCTTGATGGGTATAGTCTTTCCATGAATTTCAGGCTACTTAACTATTAACTAGTCTGCAGCTATAGATAGGGAGACCAACCATTCCCTATTGCCTGGGACTGAGAAGTTTCCGAGGATGGGAGATTTTCAGTACTGAACACAAGAAAGTTCACTTGGTCACCCTAAGCTCAGATCTCTGATAGGTTCAAGAAAAGTTATTTTGTAGTTTTTCTAGTTGTTAAAGTGAGAGCAATGCTCTTTCTAGATTTCTGCATCTTCAGCAGAAGCCAAATTACTGAAATATTTATACATACTGAATCTGAACAAACATGGTTCTTGAGGTAGTAAGAAGCCATATGGGGAAACATCTGTTTCTTAATAAGGCAAAGGGGTCCTTGTGAAATCTTTCCTAAAATAGAGAATAAGAAAAGTGAATTGTCTCACTATTTTTTTTGCTTGTCAGGAGCAGATTTATCTCACTACTTAAACAAACTCTAGTTGAAGAGCTGGATTCATACCTGTTCTTTCCAAAACTCTTGGTTCATTTAGCTGGCACCAGGTTTGAACTTTACTCCCCTGGAGGCAAGCATCTTCCTATAGATTTCTGAGTGAAACTTAAAAGTTTATGGTCTTCTGTGGATGAGGAAGAAGGCGGAGTGTAGCTATAAGCTATCTACAACAAGAATACTGACCATCTCTGGGTAGATGTGTAAGTATTCATGCACATGCATGTGAAACTTTGCTGTCAAATGCCTGGAGACATTTGATTTATATTGCTATGGGTGCTACATTTAGTCTTGGCATTTTTGTTGTTGTTGTTTTGTTTCAGGTATGGAAGCCAGGAGTGTTTATGACCCCTACAGCCTACATTAATGGTTGTGAGGCACTCAGTGTCAAGGCAATGCTCTGTATTTTGTGAGATAAGGAAGGCTCTATCATTTTCTCACTCTTTTACATATTCTTGAGTATCCAGGAGAGATACTTATGACCTCTTGATGAACTTAAAAGCTGTATATGTGTTATCTTCCTGTTAAATGGTCAAGATAGTTTGTTTATATAGTAAAAACAGCACAGAAATCATAAGACCAGGAACATATATAATCTCAACAGCTATGAGGTTTATATGGCTATAGATAGAATTATTTTAATAATAATAGCTAAGACTTGTGTAATGTTTATTATATGGCATTATATGTCAGGCATTTTACATTCATTAACACGTTGAATCCATATACAGACAAAATCCATAATAATGACTTCATAAATATGATGCCAGCTATTATTATCCACATATTGCAGATTAGTAAAATGAACAACAAGGAGATTTATACTGTGTTCAAGGTCACACTGATAACAAGTGGTGGTACTGGGACTTGAGCCTGTGCAATCCATTTCCAGAGTTCTTCTAACCACTATGACAATGGTCAAAGACACATAAAATACAAAAGAACCATAAAATAAACCAAACTGAAGAAAAACAAATGCACGGATACAGAAAACAGAGTAGTATTTACACGAAAGGAAGCAAAAGGGGGAAAGGGTGAAATGGGTTAAAGGGGTCAACTGTATGTTGACAAACCGAAACTGAACTTTTGATGGTGAGCAAGCTGGTGGGTGTACAGAAGTTGAAATAAATTTTGTATGCATGAAGCCTACATTGTGTTCAGTATTATAAACTTTGTTACCTCAATAATGTTTATAATTATTTTTTTTTAAAGACACAGAAGAGGTAAACATTTCAACCTGCAGCGGGGTGTATGGGAATGGGATGTATGTGTATGTGAAAAAAGGATTTTAAAAAACACTTTGCTTTTAGGTTATGTACCAAACAAAGACGTGCAAAAACAGAAAGAGGACATGCTAAGGAAAAGGATTCAGAAAATTGTACAGTGATGCCTTGAACTTTGTACAAGTCAATGGAGTATGAATTATACAGACAAGTGTGATCAAATATTTGATGGAAACTTCCTGATGCAGATAACCTGGTTTTCTGATGGAAATGTGGGGAAAAACAACTTGCAGGAAGATTACTACATCTGTGTCAAGTATTTTCTGCATAAAATACTTGAATACTTTCAGTTTCAAAATTGAAGATTACTAAGAAGCTTCTTGCCATACAGAAAAAAAAAAAATTGATGCTGAAAAAAGTTTTACCAGTCTTATTTATGATAAAGTGGGAATAAAACCAATGAATGGTATGTATAAAGAACTTTGGTTTGAGAGTGACAAAGGACATTATCAACTCTCATGAAGCGCAGTAAGATTTGCAAATGACTAGAAAATCTCACAACCTTCCAAACCAGTTCTGGTAATCCAGAGGACACACAGGCAAGTTGGACAGTCAACAGGTATATCTACAACTTTTTATGAGTCTATAGCAGAGACTCTGACTTTCTTACAGGAGTAGGATGCTTTGAGGACTTGTGACTGGTTTTGAAGCCAAGTGATTATTATAACAAAGTATAGTTTATAACTGTGGATGGGATGAAGTCTTAACCTAGCCTGAGAGTAATCACTAATATCCTCTTTATACCTACAGGGTGACCTAGATGATTTTATACAGCTCTTAAAGTGACACTCATATGAACCTGGTATCCTCACAAGGGCAAAAAGTGGTTGTATTTACTTCTTTTCCTTGTCGAAGTAGGAAGTGTCCCCATTCTTTTAACTTCAGGAAAAATGCAGTAACTTTTTGTATTGTACGCTTTTTCTCGTTAAAATTTAAGATGGTTGTTTTTCTGCTTTGCGGGTATTTTTACATTGGGCTGTGTCTGGCCTATTAAGACACTGATATCAGAAACTTAAGCAGTTTTTCTTAACTCTGAAAGCTATTTCATTTTGTGAGCTAATTACATTAGAAACTAAAGTTGAAGAAGTTATATCGTATAGCTTTATAACTTTTTGCACTTTCTACTTTGGGGATTGACTTCAAATGATAGTGGCACGATCATGGTGGGTAAGCTTAGTGGCATTTGATGTATGCGACTCAATGGAAGGACAGACAGTGATATCAGTGCATTTGAATATAAATGTATAGTGATAACACCATGTAATCCCCACTGATATCAAGAAATTGCCAGAAAATTGTAGGAAATTTCTGCATGTTGCTTCCAAATTACAGCCATTGTCCTCCCCATAGATGACCACTATGCTAACCTGTGTAATAATTCAATTTTTAATACCAGTGGTTCTCATAGTATGGTCTGGCATATACATTGTCTGGGAATTTTTTAGAAATGCAAATTCTTGGGCTCTTTCCCAGATCTAATACACATTTTTGTAGGATGTATATTTAATATGATTAAAGTATGAAGCATTGATTCTCAAACTTGAGCACATATCAAACTTGTGGCCTATTAAAACACAGATCCTGGGTCCTACACTTAAGAGTTTCTGATGATCTCTTTCTGTTTTATTTACTAATTTTAATTTTCCTATGTGCTGGATATATTGACTCTGTGCTAATCATTGCACTTGAAAGGTTATTTTGTAGGAAGAACTGTGAGACTTGTCTGTCTATGGGATTTTCCAGGCAATAGTCCTGGAGTGGATTGCCATTTCCTTCTCCAGGGGATCTTCCCAACCCAGGGATTGAACCTGAGTCTCCCACATTGTAGACAGACACTGTACCATCTGAGCCACCAGGGAAGTCCTGTAATGAAAATACTTTGCTCCGAAGAGTATTTGTGTTTACTTCTGCCAGACACCTAGGGGCACTACCTGTCTGGGACCACTTGTTCAAAGTTTGCTATTTCCTGGATAACTCAAGGGATTGTTACTCTGTTTTCATTCTCTTCAAGTTAATTCTATTTTTGTACACCTTCACTCTGAGATCCTGGAACCCAGATTGTTGTAGGGGAAGGTCTCCTGTCAGACTCTCTGACTTGCATGGACACAGAATTTAGTTTTCTATCCCCTTCTACATCCTGAAAGGCTGTCAGAATGGAGGTTCTAGTTTTCTGGGATTATCTTCAGGAGTGTTTACTTCTCTAGATTGTTGACCTCTCTTTACTTTTGCCTGGTAATTCCTTACTATTTTATAATCTCTTTGATGTTTTTAAAAAGATTATTTCATATATATTTTATCCAGCTTTTTAGTTGTTTTCAGCTGTAGGCCTGATTCAAACAGCCTGAACCACCATTAGCAGAAACAGGAAATCTGGAAAATACATTCATAATGCACAGCAGTTTATCAAAATACTGTGGTTTTTCAAAACATTAAAAATACATGGATGTTGAGGCCCTTAAGAAAAGACTTCTGTTTTTAGCTTATACCTTTATCCAGACATTGGACACACAAGATGATTTCGGTACAGAAACTCTCCTTGTGAAAAGATTCCCAGGGTTTCATATTTATGACCATTAACCACTCCAAACTGCTCTTATTTTTACTAGTGGATTCCAAGGAATGCTTCCCACAATTCAGAAAGCCTCACAAAATGCAGAGATGTGCCTAGTACAGGATCTATTTCACAGTTCATGGCACTTTCTTTGAGGTTTGATTTTTCCATAGCTTTAACAAGTCTGGAGACATGAAATTTGGGAAGCATAAATGGTTTACACTCTTATCCCTAGGAAAGTTTCTGTTTGTGATAGCACATGGAGTATCCCAAACTTTACTTACCGTCAAATTCTAATCATTTGATGGATAATATTTTAACCACCTCCCTCCCCCCTCCAAAAATATGTCACATCATCTCTTTTTCCTATGTTAGGTTGATCCCTTGAGGTAGGCAAGATTCTCAGTGAGAAAATACCTCTTCCCAACCTGTTCCTGATGACTCAGAATACCTGCTTTCTGGGCAAGGATGAGTCTGTTATATTTATCTTTAGATATCTTTTGAAGGGGACTGGAAGTAGAAATACACTACTCCTGCATTTGACCCAGTGCTAGCGCCTGTTCCCTTCAGCTCAGACTCAAGAGAAGCATATATAGATAGGATTGGGGACCATGGTTAGGACAGGGACAGCAGGGACCAGGAAGTGTCTTCAGGGTTTAGGGAATGGATTATTTCTGTAACAGCTCCAGTTAAATGACCCAACTATAGTTAATCCTGTTTCTTGACCTTTGGAAGGTAAGCTGGTAGGCTTTTCAGAGGTCAGAGGTTGTTATAATTTGGTGAGATACTTGAGTACTCTAATTAGTGCATAATAGGATTTATAATCATCCCGGTAGGCTAGGCTTGGGGCAGGAACGAACAAACTTTGACAGTTATTTCTAGAGCCCTTCCAGGAAGCTTGACAGTCACTTGATGAATTCCAGGATTCCCTGAAAGCAGTAATGGTTGACTGTGGTAAGAGCCCATGACGCCTGGAAGATTGTGAGTCAGGATAAATGCCAGAGTTTAAACCTGACAGTAGCAAGAATTAGCTTATCTCAGATGAAGGCTGTAGCTCAACTAGCTAGAATGCCTTAAGGTGGTATGACAGGTGCTGCTCCCCAGTGCCTTTCTTTTCTCTCTCTGAGATGTGCCCTGAATCTGTGGGTTTATGGGACTAATGCAGGATGGGAATCCCACCAGAGTACAGGGGCACTGAGTCTCTTCAGTTTGTTTCTTTATCAGTTTAAAGGGTGATGTCATTGATAGATAAACCAGTGAAACTGTACTCTAGCTACCTTTTTACAGTACCTAAAGTTCACGTTTTGAATACAGACCTTCAAACTGAACCAAAGAATATAGAAACTCTCCAGTGCAGAGCTACACATAACAAGGGGCCTTTCCAGAGGGCTTTTGCAGCCATGGACTTCTTAAATTACAAGTCATGATCCACCCCTTAGTTGATAGCTTTTGTCTAGACCAATACAGTGACTCCAGATCAACATGCTGCCATTGCTTTCATAGAACTCATCACTTAAAAATAGAAATATTTATTTCACAAACAATAAATTTCTTTACTCTAAATCCCCAGTTTACTACAAGGCATGGAGAGCCAGGACTACATGAAATTCACTTAGTTTAGCCACTTCCTTATGGATATATCTTATTGAATCCGATGTGTTTTGGGAATTGTCTGGGATTTAGGTATTTTCCCTGTTTAATAGCACATGGTCCTTCTTCCTTCCTAACTAAAATATAATATTAAGAAGATGTGGTTTTAGACCACTATATATCTTATGGCTACCATTTCTTCAGCATTATGTTCAATTCAGTTCAGTCACTCAGTCATGTCTGACTCTTTGCGATCCCAGGCCTGCCTGTCCATCACCAACTCCTGGAGCTTGCTCAAACTCATGTCCATTGAGTAGGTGATGCCTTGATGCATCTCTTCAGCATTAGGGTTATATATGTGTGTGTGTGTGTGTATAAGCTTTATCACAGATCTCTATAGTGCTTTGTTAATCTAAACTTTGGAAATTATAAATTCTGTTTTGGATCCTAATAAGGATTTGGGGGAGCCATTTAGTGGCTCCCGATGCTGGTCTAGGGAACCCCACATAGCAGCTCCTACTGTATTTCACAGGCAGCCATTGGATTGGTCCTCATATCCAACAGATAGGAGAATTAGCTGTGGGGCTACACTTTTTGCCAAAACCCAGAGTCCAGTTTTTGGTACTTAATATGAGTGTTATAGGATAAGATCTTTATAAGCATCCTTGATGTTACAAGTGCTGGTGCCTATTCCCTTCAGCTCAGACTCAAGAAAAGCATATATAGTTAGGGCTGGGGACTATGGTTAGGACAGAGACAGCAGGGACCAGGAAGTGTCCTCAGGGTTTGGGCAATGGATCATGTCTGTAACAGCTTCAGTTGAATGACCAACTACAGTTAACCCTGTTCCAGCTCCAGCTGATAGAGATTTCGTAAGTCTAGTGTGCCCCCATCCTCACTTGTGTCTTCTAACTAGAGTAGGACTTTCATGATCACTTTTAAATTTAGCCTTTGCATAAGCTATACAGGTTCTGAAATTTTCCTGGGTTTTTATTTGGCATGATATGATTTCCTATCCTTCATTTGTTCTGATATGAAGTATAGATCTTCACAGTTGAGATCTGTATTATTCTATATATGCAGCCTCTATACTAATTAGATAACTTGGCATATTGACAAATAATATGCAATTTAGTCTTTTGAGGAAAGTCAGTTATCACAGGTGTTCTGAATTACATGTCTAGTGTGATCATTCCTTCAAGACAGCTGCTGTCATAACCAGTGATGTTGTATTAGAATAAGGACCTCTAGCTTATGGCTATAACCTTATTTAAGTTGGTATTATAGCCAGACCTTCTAGAATTTATCTTCACTATCTCTTAGCTTAATGTGGATTACAGATAATCTCTTTGAATTTTTTCCATAAAGAGTTAGCTCCAGCTAATAGCTGTGTGTTATTGGTATAGAACTTTTGGCAACACTGGGTCAGGGCTTCTAGTTCAAGAGTCTCCAGACTCTTGGTGCTCATCCACTTCACTAGGAACTACTACATGGAATAATACAATAAATACATTTGTCCTACTGTACATCTTTGTGTAACTACAGTGAAATTTTCATTGAGAAGACTTTCAAATGAGGATGATCTCAAGAACCCTAGGAAGCACAACCAGTGTTCTCAAGGAAGGGAGTGGTCCTCTCATTGGTTTGGGCAGCCACCCAGCCAGTTTCTTCTCTCACATCCTTCCAAGCTTTTTCTGAATGGTTGGAGAGGATTAGCCAATGGTACAAATTGTTATGGAAGGAATGGTAAAATCATCCAAAGAGTATATCTGAGTCAGATGCTTTCTATAGCTGTCCAAAGTCATCATTTGGTAACCCAGAGTGAACCATGATAGGTAGCTAAAGATTCTCTTTTGTATAGGGAGAAAAGGAGAGGATGGAGCAAATGTGGTAGTAAGTCTCTTCTTTCTTTACTACCCACTCAGTAGACATACGGGTCATGGTGGAGAGTTCTGACAAAATGTGGTCCACTGTGAAAGGGAATGGCAAACCACTTCAGCATTCTTACCTTGAGAAACCCCATAAACAGTATGAAAAGACAAAAAGATAATGACACTGAAAGATGAACTCCCCAAGTCAGTAAGTGCCCAATATGCTACTGGAGAAAAACAGAGAAATAGCTCCAGAAAGAATGAAAAAGCTAAGCCAAAGCAGAAACAGTGCCTGCCTGTGGATGTGACTGGTGGTGAAAGGAAAGTCCAGTTCTCTAAAGAACAATATTGCATGGACCTGGAATTTTAGGTCCATGAATCAAGGTAAATTTGAAGTGATCCAACAGGAGATGGCAAGAGAGAACATCAACATTTTAGGAATCAGTGAACTAAATGGACTGGAATGGGTGAATTTAATTCAGATGACCTCTATATCTACTACTGTAGGCAAGGATCCCTTAAGAGGAAATGGAGTAGCTCTCATAGTCAGTAGGAGTCCAAAATGCAGTACTTGCGTTCAGTCTCAAAAACGACCAAATGATCTTGGTTCATTTCCAAGGCAAACCATTCAATATCACAGTAATCCAAATATATACCGCAACCAGTAATGCTGAAGAAGCTGAAGTTGAGTGGTTCTATGAAGACCGACAAGATCTTCTAGACCCAACACCCAAAAAAAGATATCCTTTTCATCACAGGGGACTGGAATGCAAAAGGAGGAAGTCAAGCGATACCTGGACTAACAGGCAAGTTTGGCCTTGGAGTGCAAAATGAAGCGCAGGGCAAATCAGTTTTGCCAAGAAAATGCACTGGTCATAGCAAACACCCACTTCCAACAACACAAGAGACAACTCTACACATGGATGTCACCAAATGGTCAATACCAAAATCAGATGATTAAATTTTTTGCAGCCAAAGATGGAGAAGCTCTATATGGTCAGCAAAAACAATACCGGGAGCTGATCACTGTAGCTCAGACAATGAACTCCTTAATGCAAAACTCAAACTTAAGTTGAAGAAGGTAGGGAAAGCCACTAGGCCATTCAGTTATGACCTAAATCAAATCCCTTACAATTATGCAGTGGAAGTGACAAATAGATTGAAGGGATTAGATCTGACAGAGTGCCTGAAGAACTATGCATGGAAGTTCATAACATTGCATAAGAGGCAATGATCAAAACCATCCCCAAGAAAAAGAAATGCAAAAAGACAAAAGGTCTGAGGAGGCCTTACAAATAGCTGAGGAAAGAAGAGAAGCAAAAAGCAAAGGAGAAAAGAAAAGATATACCCATCTGAATGCAGAGTTCCAAAGAATAGCAAGGAGTGATAAGAAAGCCTTCCTAAGCAAACAAAGCAAAATAGAGGAAAACAATAGAATGGAAAAGACTAGAGATCTCTTCAAGAAAATTAGAGATACCAAGGGAACATTTCATTCAAAGATGGGCACAATAAAGGACAGAAACGGTATGGAGATGTCCTTCAGAAGCTGAAGCTATGAAGAAAAGGTGGCAAGAATACACAGGAGAACTATACAAAAAGGATCTTAATGACCTGGATAACCATGATGGTGTGATCACTCGCCTAGAGCCAGACATCTTGGAGTGTGAAATCAAATGGGTCTTTGTTTGCATCACTACAAACAGAGCTAGTGGAGGTGATGGAATTCCAGCTGAGCTGTTTCAAATCCTAAAAGATGATGCTGTTAAAGTGCTGCACTCAACATGCCAGCAAATTTGTAAAATTCAGCAGTGGCCACAGGACTGGAAAAGGTCAGTTTTCATTCCAATCCCAAAGAAGGGCAAGGCCAAAGAATGTTCTGACTACCATACAGTTGCACTCATTTCACATCCTAACAAGATCATGCTCAAAATCCTCCAAGCTAGGCTTAAACAGTATGTGCACTGAGAAATTCCAGATGTACATGCTGGATTTAGAAAAGGCAGAGGAACCAGAGATCAAATTGCCAACATCCGTTGGATCATAGAAAAAGAAAAAGAATTCCAGAAAAACATCTACTTTATTGACTATGCCAAAACCTTTGACTGTGTGGATCACAACAAACTATGGAAAATTCTGAAAGAGATGGGAATACCAGACCACCTGACCTGCCTTCTGAGAAACCTGTATGCAGGTCAAGAAGCAACAGTTAGAATTGAACATGAAACAATAGACTGGTTCAAAATTGCAAAAGGTGTGCATCAAGGCTGTATATTGTCACCCTGTTTATTTAACTTATATGCAGAGTATATCATGTGAAATGCTGGACTGGATGAAGCATAAGCTGGAATCAAGATTGCCAAGAGAAATATCAATAACCTCAGATATGCAGAGGACACCACCCAATGGCGGAAAGTGAAAAGGAACTAAAGAGACTCTTAATGAAGGTGAAATAGAGTGAAAAAACTGGCTTGAAATTCAACATTAAAAAAACAAAGATCATAACATTCAGTCCCATCACTTCATGGCCTATAGATGGGGAAACAATGGAAACAGTGACAGACTATTTTCTTGGACTCCAAAATCACTGCAGATGGTGACTGCAGTCATGACATTAAAAGATGCTTACCCCTTGAAAGAAAAGCTATGACAAACCTAGATAGCATATTAAAAATCAAAGATATTACTTTGCCAACAAAGATCCATATAGTTAAAGCTACGGTTTTTCCAATAGTCATGTATGGATGGGAGAGTCCTACTATAAAGAGAGCTGAGCACCAAAGAATTGATGCTTTTGAATCATGGTTTTGGAGAAGACTTGAGAGTCCCTTGGACTGAAGGGAAATCAAACCAGTCAATCCTAAAGGAAATCAACCCTGAATATTTATTAGAACAATTGATGTTGAAGCTCCAATACTTTGGCCACCTGATGTGAAGAGCTGACTCACTGGAAAAGACCCTGATGCTGGGAAAGATAGAAAGCAGGAGGAGAAGGGGACAACAGAGGACAAGATGGTTGGATGGCATCACCGACTCTATGGACATGCATTTGAGCTAGCTTCAGGAGATGGTGAAGGACAGGGAAGCTTGGCATGCTGCAGTCCACAGCGTTGAAGGAGTCAGACAC
Source organism: Redunca redunca (assembly GCA_006410935.1). Classification (NCBI taxonomy): domain Eukaryota; kingdom Metazoa; phylum Chordata; class Mammalia; order Artiodactyla; family Bovidae; genus Redunca; species Redunca redunca. The sequence continues at coordinate 111,317 of SJYQ01006559.1, forward strand.
GACCGAGCAACTGAACATGACCGAGTTCCCAGGCCTGTTTGTTGTTAAGTCTATTAGCTTGTAGACTCCTGGAGGGGTCCCTGTGTCTTGTTTTCCATGAAACATCTATGTTTCAGCCAATCCCACTCTACACCCCACCGTAACACACCTGCACGTCTGTTACCTGCACATACAACCTCCTGTTCCCAAGTATTCTCAGTGCAGAAGCATTCTGGTCTGAGGATGTTGGCCTCCCCACTAAGGCATTTTTCTCAGACCTGTCTGAACTTTGGGTATTAGGGTTGAAGAGCAGACAGGAAGGTTGGCAATCTCTATTCCTTCTCTTGGTATTTCCTTACCATGGCATTCATACATTGCCCATCAATTTGGGCTTTTTGTACCCTACCTTTTAATAGCCAAACCAATACGTCTTCTACTGAAGCTACTTCTTTCTCTTTTTTACATTTCCCTCCATTTTCCTTTGGTTATTTTGGGAACTGAAATCCCCAGAAGTCTTCCTAAGCCATCTTTTCTAAAACTGTGTGTAGTTAACTGTGCTTGTTAACTACTCCTTTATTTATTTTTTCTTCTTTATTAATAGAATCCTGATTTGCATGGTGGTGACAATGTGCTCAGCTAAAAAACTGCGTTGTCCACTGTCCACTACTGATAAGGACAATAGGGTGACACAGTTCTTGTCAAGAGGTATAACTAAAGCTAGGGCAGGGTTTCTAGTAAAGCTCCTTAAAAGAGAGCTCTAAGGCACGGCCTTAGACATTCGCCCTTTTGCCCTTGATATCTTCCCCTTCTTTCTACCTGCATCTTAGAGGAGATGCTGGACATTGAATAGACATCTAGCAACAATATGACCACGGGAGGAAAACCAAGAGAATAACTTGGGGTCACACCTGAAAAGGCTGGATTAACAAGCAGATAGGTCTTATGTGTGAATTTGCACAGACTTCATAATTTCTGTGCCCTGCCACCACCCTTGCCACCTTAGGGTTGGGGAGAAAAGTCCCCATGTCACAGCATATCCATAAAGCTCACGTATCTCTAACATCATTTATAGTAAGACTGCGCTGCCATAATTTACTCCCACCATCTGAGACCTAGACTTCTTTTGCACCTAAATCCATTAAAAGTAATTATTTGGCCTCTTAAACCCAAGTCCAGAAGGTAACATTTATGAGTGGGAGGTCTAAGATCCTCCAGTGGAGCAGTAGCACACAGTTTGAAAGAAGTTCAATAGATAGAAAGTTAGTCGATTTTGACAATTAGATTTCCAAAGAAGATTAATACCCACAGGTACTGGGTTGTAAAATAGTAATGTAAACGTACCATGAGGTGGTCCTACAACACGTAACCAGTTTTAAATGTATATATTTGTATTTTAAGTTTTATGGAGGTAAATTACTTTCCTTTTAGATTCCTATGTGTTTTCAACCAGCTATTTGTGTTTTGTATTTTTAATAGTGGAACATTAGAACAGATTTAAGATCTCCAAATATGAAGTTATTGTGACAACTTATAAAGTTTCTCCAAAATTTGTATATTAAGAATTGTAGTTACAAAATTATATCTGTAAATGTTTCAGTTTGTAGAAAGATAATTTCTGTGTGTAGATGTATGTTCTCTAGGAATATATTGTATCAAGTTAGTTTCTTTCTGGATAAATAAGATGATAGCTTTTTAGTGTTATCCAATTTTTCTGTAATAAGTTTACTTTTTTCATAAGAACACTTTTTTTAAGATAAGGAAAACCTCCTCATGATAGACAGTTAACAAGAGAAGCAAAAGAATGCTGCTGAGAAATGAATAGCAGGAAGAAAACAGAAACTGCAAGAACCGAGGGGCATTTACTTCTGTTGCTGAGACACCATAAGAGCTGCGAATGACTCAGACTACTGAGGCTCAAGAACTGCTCCTGAGTTGCCATGGGATCTACATGGCAAGGAGATGAGCCCTGGCTGTAATGCCAGGGATGCTCTTTCTTGTTTGTTTTTACTTCTTCATGTTACCTTCTCCCATCCCATGTTAATGTCTCTCTGATCCTTAAAAACTGTACTTTCATTTATTCAATAAACACTAGAATCCAGATTATATGCCAAACCCCTAAATAATGCTGAGAATATACCAGTGAGCCAAACAGAGCTTCATGGAAGTAATGTTGATAGTGGGAGAGATAGATGCTAATCAGAACATACAAGTGTGTAGATTGGGACAGAATGGGACAAGGACAGTGGAAGAAAAGAACAGGCTGCAAGGAGGTAGAGTTATTGGGCAAGAGGGGAAACTCACATTACTCAGTCAATATTCCAGTCAGAAATCAGTTTAAGCTGAGAACTGTAGCAAGGGCAGAAGTCAGGTAAGTGGCTATTCTGGTTGGGGGAGGAAGATTTTTAGACAGAGGAAATAGCATGTATGAATGCCTGAGCAGCAGTGAGCCTCAGAAACCTAAGGAAGTGGAGGGCTGGTGGCCAGAGCGTAGAAAGTAAAGAGAGGGACTCAAGAGGAGCTTGCAGAGGCAAGTAGAAGCCACCTCACACAGGGCATTGTGAATTACGATGAAATTTCACCATTTTTTCCTAAGTAGTAAAACACTGGTAGGTTTTGAAGTGAAGAATACCTTAATTAGGTTAGTTTTCATACTGGCTGTGGTACAGCAAACAGATTGGATGAAGAGACCAGAATGGGATTTAAAAAAGAAAAAACAGGTAACTGATAATGTGTAAATATCACAGCAGTCTGTTAAGGCCCAGCCACAGATTCGATCATTTATATTGCTATTCTAGTTAAACGAGACAGTATTCAGAAGCAATTGTAGATGCTGACCCAAAATTTGTATCCTTGGCTAACTATTAGCGTTAGCAGTCTCTGCTTTGGAATTGACTGCCCGTCTCACTCTTCTCTGTAAGGGTCCCCACATTTGCCATAGATAAACTTTTACACTTTTGGACAATGGTCACGTCTGAATTGGAAACTTTTTGCTTTGTCCAAAGAATTAAAGCCACAGTTATAAAAGGATCAAAGAAATAATGAGCGCTTACTAAGTACCAGACACTATAGTAGGCACTGACACAATGGAATGTGTAAAAACAGAGTTCCTACCCGTGTGGGCTTCCCAGGAGGTGCTAGTGGTAAAGAACCTGTCTGCCAATGCAGGAGATATGAGAATTGCCGGTTTGATCCCTGGGTCAAGACGATCCCCTGGAGGAGGGCATGACTACCCACTCCAGTGTTCTTGCCTGGAGAATCCCATGGACAGAGGAGCCTGGTGGGCCACCGTCCATAGGGTCACAAAGAGTCCAACATGACTGAAGTGACTTAGCGTGCGCACACGCACAAACTCATGGAACTAACTAAACAGAATGGGGAGAATATTCTTGCAGATGTAATTACAGACTGTGAGATGACCATATCTACTTGCCTTGTCAACTGCTAAACAAAATCTTAAAGTAATACTGTTCATGGATCCCACACTGAGGGCTACCTGATATGATTGTGCAATTGGAATGTCACACAAAGATGCCTGGCCAAGGAGGTTAGTGGGGACAAAAGCTCTCAGAATTTCCTTTGCCAAGCCATGCCCTCTGCAGGGCTACATCTTTTCCAAAGGAGGGATATGTTTTTCTTTCTCCTAAGGTGTCAGTAACATCTCTTTCTCTAATATTAGGAGGGAATTCCCTCTTCTCCAAATTGAATGAGAGGCTCTACCTTGTAAGTGCCTGCCTCAAGCACAGAAATGTGTCTGAGGTGAATGTAAAATATGTGAGTGGGTAGACAGATAAAATGGAAAATAAAAAGGCCTAAGACACTGATATTTTTAAGACAATGTTTTTTTGAAAAATGGATCCTACATCTGCAGGACTTAGAGCAATATCAAAGACCTAACACAAAGTAGGTAAAGACAACCCAGTGGTAGGACAGTAGAGAAAAGAGCTGCACTGTGCATCACAGCAGTGATTGTTACTGGGTTGAATGAACTTATAGGCATCACACTGGGAAAAGCTGTGGTGTTGGAAAAAGGGAAACATTAGGTATTTCTGTATCCCGAGCCTGGCTAATTGAACAAATCTTTGCTCCCCAATTTTAAAATGTTAGACGCCATTCTGAAATCATGGACACGGTTTGTGGGAATGGTCCTGCTTCTGAGAAGAATCTTGCCAGAATAAATCCAGAAACAAAAAGCAAAGAACAAGGAGACTGGCACCTTGAAGTCATGGTTTTTCCCAACAGTAGTTATCATATTGGACAACTGGAGCAGCCCTCTCAGACCCTTAGTATTTCATCTGAAAATTAGAGGCTACTTTTCTTGATGGGTTGTGGATCTTAAAAGGTATTGAGATACTCTGTAAACTGGGGCAGTAAGGAGGATAAGTTTTTCATTAAATGCTGAGTTTCAGTGGCGTGGCTCTGAGCAGGGTTTAGTTGGCTGAGGGGGCAGAATCTCGACTTTGGAACAATGGTCTGTTTCTGAGTGGAGGTCTGGGCTGACTGCTGCCTGCACCAGAGGCTTTGACTACACTCTGGGATTGACAACTGAAAAACAATTCTAGTCATACAGATTCAATAAGTTTCTTGACTCAGGCTATATTTTGAGCATAGGCCATATGCCTTCTAATGGCATCTGTGGTCGATTCAGTTCATCTCTCCTTTTGAACAGGCCCATAAAATCAGGTAACTCATGCGCCACTGCCAACCTTAACAGAAGCCCTAGAGAGCCCCCTTCTCCTCTGCTGCTGGTTTGTTCAGCATCTGCAGCCTGCACAGGACTGGTCCACTGCTCTTCAGGCTCAATCCCTCTCTTGCCTTCTTTCTCTTGACAGATATTTTCAGCTAATGAAGAGCATAGAGTGGCAAGAAAAGTAAAAGCATCTATCAGCTTCCCCCCCGCCCCCGCCTTTTGTCAAAATGAAGTTTAATCCCTGTGTAACTTTTTACTAAAGCAAGAACCCTGAAAGGCATTTTAATGCACCTTCCCCTCCCAAGTTGCTGAGACAGAAGTACAATGCTGAATCTATGCCATCTGGAGTGCTGCAACTTATGGAGTCGCAAAGGATCGGACACAACTGAGCGACTGAACTGAACTGAACTGCCCTGTAAAGTCATTTCAGGGCTTACCTGGTGGCTTGATGAAGAAGTATCTGCCTGGAAAGCAGGAGGTACAGGTTTGATTCCTGGGTCGGGAAGATCCCCTGGAGAAGGAAACGGCAACCCACTCCAGTAATCTTGTCTGGGAAATCCCATGGATTGAGGAGCCTGACAGGCTACAAGTCCATGGGGTCCCAAAAAGTTGGACATGACTTAGCAACTAAACACAATGTATATGTTATATATCAGTACACTGATAGATTAATATAATTTATGTATATAAATATATATTCATCAGTTCAGTTGCTCAGCCTTGTCCGACTCTTTCCAACCCCATGGACTACAGCACGCCAGGCTTCCCTGTCCATCACCAGCTCCCAGAGCTTACTCAAACTCATGTTCATCAAGTCAGTAATGCCATCCAACCATCTCATCCTCTCTTGTCCCCTTCTCCTCCTACTTTCAGTCTTTCTTAGCATCAGGGTCTTTTCCAGTGAGTCAGTTCTTCACATCAGGTGGCCAGCTTCAGCATCAGTCCTTCCAATGAATATTCAGGACTGATTTCCTTTAGGATGGATTGGTTGGATCTCCTTGCAGTCCAAGGGACTCTCAAGAGTCTTCTCCAACACCACAGTTCAAAAGCAGCAGTTCTTCGGTGCTCAGCTTTCTTTATAGTCCAACTCTCACATCCATGCATGACTACTGGAAAAAACCATACCTTTGACTTAACAGACCTCTGTTAGCAAAGTAATGTCTCTGCTTTTTAATATGCTGTCTAGGTTGGTCATGCTTTTCTTCCAAGGAGCAAGCATCTTTTAATATCATGGCTGCAGTCACCTTCTACAGTGATTTTGGAGCCCCCCAAAATACAGTCTGTCACTGTTTCCATTTTTCCCCCTCTATTTGCCATGAAGTGATGTGACTGGATGCCATGATCTAGTTTTCTGAATGTTGAATTTTAAGCCAGCTTTTTCACTCTCCTCTTTCATTTTCATCCAGAAGCTCCATAGTTCTTCTTCGCTTTCTACCATAAGGGTGGTGTCATCTGCATATCTGAGGTTATTTATATTTCTCCTGACAGTATTGATTCCAGCTTGTGCTTCATCCAGCCTGGCATTTCACATGATGTACTCTGCATATAAGTTAAATGAGTGGAGTGACAATATACAGCCTTTCCCAATTTGGAACCAGTTTGTTGTTCCATGTCCAGTTCTAACTGCTGCTTCTGGACCTGCATAGAGCTTTCTCAGGAAGCAGGTTAGATGGTCTGGTATTCCCATCTCTTTAAGAATTTTCCACAGTTTGTTGTGATCCACATAGTCAAAGGCTTTAGCATAATCAATGAAGCAGAATTAGATGTTTTTCTGGAATTCCATTGCTTTTTCTATGATACTTTTTCCATACAAGTAAAACCCCAGAAAAAGAACTAACTGAAGTAAAGATAAGCAATCTATTCATAAAATGTTTCTATTCATGAATGAAATGATTTTTCATAAAGAAAACCCCAAAGATTCTATAAAATATCCTACAAAACAGAAGAACTAATAAGAGAAGTTGTAAAGCCATAAGATACATAGTATACAAAAATCAATTGGATAAACAGTTTATAGAAATTAATGATTAGAAATTAAATATTAAAATAGAACCAATTACAAAATACCAAAACATGAAAAACTTAAGTATAACTTTTAACAAAATATGTGTAGGATTGTGTGCTGAAAGTTACAAAACACCAATGAAAGAAAGCAAAGCCCTAAATAAATGGAGAGATACACCATGTTCATAGATTAGAAAATTCAATAATGTTAAATTATCATTTCCAAACCGATCTATAATTTCAATACAATTCCAATCAGAAACATAGTAGACTTTCTGATAGAAATAGACAAGTTGATTCTAGAATTTATATGGAAATACAAAGGACCTAGAATAATGAAAACAACAGCAGTAGGAAAGGACAGCAACGTTGAAGGACTCAGTCCTGCCTGATTTTGATACTTATTATAAAGCTACAGTAATCGAGTCGGAGTGGGCTTGTTGAAAGAATAGACAGCTACACTAAAGGAATCAAGTCGTTTTATTAGATTATCTTGGTGCTGACAGTTTCAGATTAATTTTTTCCATCTATTTAGCAAATCCTTTCAATGTGTAGATACATGTTTTATTTCTGGGATATTTTCTTCAACTATAATTTTTAAAGTTCCATTGTTTTATAATTCTTCTTCAAGGGCTCCAATCATGTCTAAGCTGCATTGCCTGTCTTCTGTGTCAATCGTTTCCTTCCTGGCTCTTATTATTCTTATTTCATTTTCTTGGCTGATTGCTTGTCCTTCTTTGGTGCTGCTTATTAAATTTCCAGGTGACTTCATTCTTCCTTGGGTGCTGTATAGAGTTGAATGTTGGCCTCCCAAAAGATTAAGTCCACTTCCAACCCGTTAATGTGACTATATTTGGAAAAAGAGGTTTTGCAGACCTAATTAAGTTTAGGATCTTGAGATGAGATCAGTCTATATTAGTTGGGTGTGGCCGAATTCCAATGGCAAGTGTCCTTAGATGAGAAGCAGGAGAAGACATTTAGAAAAGAAGGCAGTGTGAAGATGGAGGTGGAAATTAGAACGCTGCATATATAAACAAAGAATATCAAGGATTGCTGGACGTCCCCAGAAGCTAGGAGTGAGGGCTGAAGACTAGGGGAGCTCCTCCAGAGGAAACCAGCCCTGCTGACACCTTGATTGCAGGTTTCTGGCCTCCAGAACCCTGAGGGAACAAATATCTATTGTTTTAAGTGTCTCCATTTGTGGTGACTTCTTAAGGCAGCCCTAGGAAACAAATACTTAAAATTTACTTTTCAATTCTGAGATAATTTTTCTTTTTGTTCTAGTTATTCCTTGAGTTCAACGAGCTCTTTTAAAAATACTTCCTTTTTTTTCAAAATCCATTTATGTTTTAAATTTCTGATTGAAGATAACTTTTCATGTTTCCAAATACTTATTTGAGGTTATTTAACTCAGCCTTGAAACGTGGTGTTGCAATTTTCTTTCACTTCATGGTTGCTTGGGGTTTTTTGTGTTCTGTTTTTTATCTCCCTTGGAATGGTGGAGTTTCATCACTTGAAATGTTTATTTCTCCACCCCCTTCCCCAAAGTAGTTTTGTATAGATTTATTCCCTTCAGTTCTTTTTGTGGATTTGTGATGGTTTACAAGATTCTTAGTTTAATGGTGCCCTCTTCTGTCAATATGGAAAAGTACAGCTTCTTTAATGCTTGTTTTCTGTATGCTCTATATTTGAGTTCTAAGCCTGTTACATGCATGGAAGAATATAAAGATTTATCTTATGACCCTCACCTTTCTAGTTCAGTATGACTGAAGCCTATTGCTGCCTCAGGAAGAGCAGAAGTTCACAGTATTTTTGCATTACCCCAGAATGATATCTTCACATTTCTTTATGAAGGTGCTTTCTCTGAGCCATCCCCAGCTTTACTCCCTGCTTTCCTCTCTCCATCCATGTATCCTTTCTCTGGAAACCACTGTTGAGGTATATCTCACAAAAGCATGGAGGCTTAAGCCAACGATAAAGCAGTTGTAGCAGAAAAGGGAGAGAATCAACAGAGAAGAAAGGCAAAGGGAATTCCTGAGATGATGGTGAAATGAAATTCTGTGAAATGAAAACCTGTTTAATGTAGGATTAGAGACCACCGACTCTGGAGAGATGACTCCCTCTCACAGCCACTCCTCAAAAATTTAAAGTAATAGAAGATCTAATATTGATAAATACACTGAGAAGTGTTATGTAGTGCTGTCAGAATTCCGGGACAAACTGGTTGTTGTTGTTCAGTCGCCCAGTCATTTGTTTGTGACTCCGTGGACTGCAGCACGCCAGGCCTCCCTACCCCTCACCATCTCCCGATGGTTATATTACCAAAAAAGAAACATAAGCAAGCAAGAATGTAATCGTTAACTCTTGGGAGGGGAATCGATTTTAAACAAAGGAAATGTCACCATGAACTATAGATCAGCCACAAATAACAGGTAACACTTACATAGCCAAGAATGTAATCATTAAATATTGATTTAACCAAGTAGGACACTATTAAGACCACCTTGCTGCTGCTAAGTCGCTCCAGTCGTGTCTGACTCTGTGCAACCCCATAGACGGCAGCCCACCAGGCTCCCCCTTCCCTGGGATTCTCCAGGCAAGAACACTGGAGTGGGTTGCCATTTCCCTCTCCAATGCATGAAAGTGAAAAGTGAACGTGAAGTCGCTCAGTCGTGTCTGACTCTTAGCGACCCCATGGACCGCAGCCTACCAGGCCACTCCATCCATGGGATTTTCCAGGCAAGAGTACTGGAGTGGGGTGCCATTGACTTCTCCACCTTCAGAGTAGCTGAAAGATACAAAGTGAAAGTCACTCAGTCGTGTCTGACTCTTTGTGACCCCATGGACTGCACAGTCCATGGAATTCTCCTGGCCAGAATACTGGAGTGGGTAGCCTATCCCTTCTCCAGCGGATCTTCCCAACCCAGGAATCAAACCGGGGTCTCCTGCATTGCAGGCGGATACTTTACCAGCTGAACTACCAGGGAATCACCTTAGGACCAGGGTACAGGGTAATTATGTATTGGTGAGGGGTGAATTGTATAATAGCTAAATTATCATGTTCAGTAAATAATTTCTAAAACTGAAAATTTATAATCATGTTTTTTAGAAAGATGGAAGTAAATACTATGATAAATACCTGGAAATTTGGAAAGCTGTTGCCTCTGTGGAACAAGAATAGAGAGATGGGGTGGGAGAGAACAAAAGGAGAATGAGTGCCCATGTTATGGTACTGATGTGGTGACCTGAGGATCGAGTTTGATAAGCACTGATGTAGCATTCTCCTGTCCCTTTTCTCCGTACCAGATGCCTCCACACACATGCAGACACTTTAGCTACTGTGGAGGCAATTCCCCTCCACCTTCTCCACAGCTTTTCATATTCTAATACTCAGGTCCTACTGTCTTCTGAAGTCTTCCATGTTTGCTTGAACAAAATTGTCTCTGATTCCTGGGTTGGGGCTGTAGCTCTTCTACCTCTCACTAATGAGACCCTGGACTTGCAATTCAATCTCTCTGGGCCTGAGTTCTCCCTTTGGAAGGAGGGACTGGGACATCATTTGATTTCATTAGATTAAAACTCAGATAATATACATAAAGCCCTAAGCATAGGGTCAGATACACAGTGAATTCTCAACAATGATAGCTTTCCACATTCTGATGTCTTAAATTCACCATAAATGTAACTTGTATTGTCTCTTGTCATTTCAAAAATTTGGTCACTGAGCTCTCGTATTCATTATCTAGTATTCTTTTTTGTTTGTGTCTCATCATATTTCATTTTGTATTATTAAATAGCAGTGATTTGCAAGTTGCAGTAAAGGCAGGGAAGTTGTAAATGTTAAACTGATACAGATATGACCCAAGAGAGGATGCAGTGCCTTACTTCAAAGTCCTTGCTGGGTGACCAGCACCCAATACATAGCGGAGAAAAAGAGGTAGAAAAGGAAAGAGGCTGGGAATGGAATGGGGAGCAGGGAATTGGGCCAATGTGCTCAGAACTTACTTTTTCAAAAGATATTTCCTAGAGGACCTTGCAACAAATATGAACAGAGGTAGATGTTGAGATATTTGGGGTTTTGCTTTGTAGTTTGTTTTTTTGAGCCTAGTGGCTCAGCAGTAAAGAATCCTCATGCCAAAGCAGGAAACATGAGTTCAATCCCTGGTCCAGAAGATCCCCTGGAGAAGGAAATGGCAACTCACTTCAGTATTCTTGCCTGGGAAATCCCATGGACAGAGGAGCCAGGTGGGTTATAGTCCATGGGATCACAAAGAGTCAGACATAGCAACGAAACAACAATGGATAACACAGAGCAAGCATTAAAGAACCTCAGTGTCACCTCCCGTGCTAATTCAGACCCTCCTGTGCCCAGTCACTATTGACAGCCCCACTAAACATCACTATGACGCCCTTGTTAAGACAACTGAAGTCGCACCTTCACTGCCTCTCAATGAATCTGTCTGAAGGCTGACTTGTACAGGGAACTTTCTCTGACCACTCCATCTCTCTCCTGATCTCTTGAATCTCTGAAATCAGAGTATTTCTTCCTGTCTCACTTTGGGGCAAGCATAAGGGTGCCCTCCTCAGATGCCTATAAACAGTGTGTGTCTTCATCCCCCAGCTTCTCCAAGCTTTGCAGCTAACCGTCAACACTTCTGACCATCAGATGTTTTCTCTCCTAGGCAGTGGGGCTGCTTACTTTACCATTGGGAAAAAAAAGAAAAAAAGAATAGCTCCTGGCATTTGAACCCTGACAAAAACGAGCATCTGACCTTTGTAAATCAAGTAATTCTGGGAGGAGCGCTGGCCCTCTTAAGCTGAGAGCTGTGAGAACTACCAGCTCATAATGTCAGGCAGGCCCAGCAGCAGACCATCATATCACAGAAGTAGTATGTTCCTGATGCAGCTGGAGCCGGTCCAGAGGGCACAGGTAATCTGCATGAACAGGTGGCCCAGTTTCACTCATCATTCATCACCAGTACTTCTCTGCTAACAACTGTGGGCTCATGGAGGACCTGACTTTGATCAACTGACAGAGGAGAAAAATAATCAAACCTGATTCATGGGTTGTTGAATATGTTGGTTTAAGCCCAAAATCAACCATGTCTACACTCGGCAGTGGTTCTGAAGATAGTGTTGAGGGGAAATTCTCCAAGTGGATTGAGTTTGGATGTTGTATCCGGTCAAAGAAGTGGGCTCTCGAAGGTACTTCCTTAGTCAGTTACCACCACCCACCTTAGTTCAGTGACTTAAGGAGAACCTAAGTGACGTAAGACACGCTCCCTCGTCATATGAAACTATGTCATCATTTTTGTGAGCTTGTATTGATATTTAGGCCTAGCAATGTTAACTTCACTCTTTTGTGAATATATAATTCAACTCCTTAACTACTCAACAAATGCCTTTGAAAGCAGGGATCTTGTTTTATTAATCTTATTTCCTTAACTGTACCATGGGCATAATAACAGCACCTTTTCATAAAGTTATTGTTGGGATTAATATTAAAAATATCAAGTACATAGGAGTGTTCCTGGCATTTAACAGATATACAAGAGTTTGTCGTTGTTGCTTTTTCCTCAGCTTTACTGAGATATAATTGATGTGTAACATTGTGTAAATTTAAGGTGTACACATGTTGATTTAATACTTATATTATGCAAGATGATTAGCACCACATCCTTAGCTAAAACTTCCATTGTATCACATAATTATTTCTTCTTTGTGGTAAGAACATTTAAGATGTACTCTCTTAGCAACTTTCAAGAATGCAGTACATTGTTGTTAACTATAATCACCACACTGTGCATTAGATCCCAGAATTTATAACTGGAAGTTTTTAACCCTTTGACTAACACCTCCTCATTTCTCCCACTCCACATGCATGCTAAGTCTCTTCAGTTGTGTCCAACTCTTTGCGATGCTATAGACTGTAGCCTGCCATGCTCCTCTGTCCAGGGGATTCTCCAAGCAAGAATACTACAGTGGGTTACCATGCCCTCCTCCAGGGGATCTTCCTGACTCAGGGTTCGAACCCACGTCTCCTGACGCTCCTGCATTGCAGGTGGATTCTTTACCACTGAGCCACCAGGGAAGCCCCTCTCCCACTCCCCAGCCCCTGGTAACTACCACTCTCCTCTCTGTTTCTATGAGTTCAGCTTTTTCAGATCCCATATATCATATAGTATCTACCTTTCTCTGTCTGACTTATTTCACTTAGAATAATACCCTTAAGATTCATCCATGTTGTCACAAATGGCAACAATTTTTTCTTTTCCATGGCTGAATAATATCCCATTTTATATATATTTACACCTTTAATAATTCATCTATTGACAGGCACTTGGGTTGTTTCCATATTTTGGCTTTTATAATTAATGTTGCAATAATCATGGGGGTGCAGATATCTTTTCAAAATACTGTTTTCATTTTGTTTCCAGTCTCAGAAGTGAAATTGTTGTATCAGTGGTAGTTCTATTTTCAGTTTTTGAGAAATCTCCATACTGTTTTCCACAATGACTGCATCAACTTATATTACCAACAGTGAACAAAAGTTCCCTTTCTCTACATCCTTACCAATCCAAATTATGTCTTATTTTTTTGACGAAAAGTCATTCTAACAGGTGTGAGTTGATGTCTCATTGTGGCTTTGATTTGCCACAGTGAGACATCACTAATATCTCATTGATGATTAGTGTTACTGGGCACCTTTTCATGATTCCATTGACAATTCGTACATTTTCCTTGAGAAAATCTCTATTCAATTTTTTCCTCTTCTGCCCATTTTTCAGTCAGATTGACTTTTGCTATAGAGCTGTATGAGTTCTTAATATATTTTAGAATGTTAACCCGTTACCAGATATATGATTTGCAAATGTTTTCCACCATTCCCTAGGTTGCCTTGACATTTTGTTCATTTTTTCTTTTGCTCTGTAAAAGCTTTCTAGTTTTATGTTGTCCTTCTTACTAAGTATTGTTTTTGTCACTTGTGCTTTCGGTGTCATATCCAAACATTTGTTGCCAAGACTATTGTCAAGAAACTATGTTTTCTTCTATGAGTTTTATAGCATCAATCCTTACATTTAAATCTGTGATCCATTTCGAGTTAATTTTTGTGAGTGGTGTAAGATAGGAGGTCCAGTTTTCTTTCTTCTGCATGTGAAGAGAATAGTTTTCCCAACATCTTTGGAAGAGATGGCCTTTTCCCCATTGAGTATTTTTTAGGCAGCATGTAGCTGGTTCTGGTTGTTTTGTTCTACTCATCCAGCCCCTTGATGTCTTTTGATTGAAGAACTCACCATTTATGTTTAATCATTGACAGGTAAGGACTTAACAATGCCACCTTATTTATTGTTTTCTGACTGTTCTGTCACTCTCTCATTCCCTTCCTCTCTTGCTGCCTCCCTTTGTGAATTGATGCTTTTCCTTAGTGGTATGCTTTGATTCTCTTTTCTTTATTTTTGTGATTTTCCTTTGTGTAGGTTTTTCCTTTATGGTTTCTGTGAGGCTTATACAAAACATTTTATATGTGTAACAATTTTTTATGCATAAGAATTTTAACTTCAATCTCATACAGAAACTACCCTTTTACTCTCACTTTTATGTTTTTGATGGCACAATTTTACATCTTTTTATATTGTGTATCCATTAACTAATTGTTGTTAGTTCAGTCGCTCAGTCATGTCCAACTCTTTGCGACCCCATGAATCGCAGCACGCCAGGCCTCCCTGTCCATCACCAACTCCCGGAATTCACTCAGACTCACGTCCATCGAGTCAGTGATGCCATCCGGCCATCTCATCCTCCGTCATCCCCTTCTCTTCCTGTCCCCAATCCCTCCCAGCTTCAGAGTCTTTTCCAATGAGTCAACTCTTCACATGAGGTGGACAAAGTACTGGAGTTTCAGCTTTAGCATCAGTCCTTCCAAAGAAATCCCAGGNNNNTTCCCATGAAGTGATGGGACCAGATGCCATGATCTTCATTTTCTGAATGTTGAGCTTTAAGCCAACTTTTTCACTCTCCTCTTTCACTTTCATCAAGAGGCTTTTTAGCCAACTTTTTCACTCTCCTCTTTTACTTTCATCAAGAGATTTTGAGTTCCTGTTCACTTTCTGCCATAAGGGTGGTGTCATCTGCATATCTGAGGTTATTGATATTTCTCCCGACAATCTTGATTCCAGCTTGTGCTTCTTCCAGCCCAGCATTTCTCATGATGTACTCTGCATAGAAGTTAAATAAGCAGGGTGACAATATACAGCCTTGACATACTCCCTTTTCTATTTGGAACCAGTCTGTTGTTCCGTGTCCAGTTCTAACTGCTGCTTCCTGACCTGCATACAGATTTCTCAAGAGGCAGGTCAGGTCATCTGGTATTCCCATCTCTTTCAGAATTTTCCACAGTTTATTGTGTTCCACACAGTCAAAGGCTTTGGCATAGTCAATAAAGCAGAAATAGATGTTTTTCTAAAACTCTCTTGCTTTTTCGATAATCCAGCAGATGTTGGCAATTTGATCTCTGGTTCCTCTGCCTTTTCTAAAACCAGCTTGAACATCAGGAAGTTGTAGTTACATCTATTTTTAATACTTTTGTCTTTTATCTGTTATACTAAAGTAGTTAACACACCACCATATCTCAGTATTCAAGTATTTTGAATCTGGCCATGTTTATCTTTATCCCAGTGTGTTGTATGCTTTCATGATTTAAAATTACTAATTAGCATCCTTTCATTTCAGCTCGAAGGACTTCTTTGAGCATTTCTTATAAAGTATTTTTAGTGGTGAGGAATTTTTCCAGCTTTTGTTCATTAAAAGTCATTAGTTTACCTTGATTTCTGAAACAGCCCGGCTAGGTATTCTTGGTTGGCAGTTTCTTTCTTTCAGCACTTTGACTATATTATCCCATTCTCTCCTGGCGTGCAAGACCTCTACGGAGAGTTTTTTTCTCTTGTTTCTTTTAAAATTCTCTCTTTGATTTTAAACAGTTTTGTTACACTGGGTCTCGGAGCTTTCTATTCCTTTTCCCCTTCTCTTCTCCTTCTGGGACTCCAATCATTGTACATTATTTCTCTTGATCATGTCCCATAATTCCCACAGGCTCTTTTCATTCTTTTCTATTTTTGCTCACATGATTGGATAATTTCAGTTAGTCTGTTTTTAACTCACTGATTCTGTCCTCTGCTTTGTCAAGCTGCTGTTGAAGCTCTCGTTGAATTCTTCAGTTAAGCTATGGTATTCTTCAGCTCCAAAATTTGTTTGGTTCTTTATGTTTTCTTTTTGTTGACCTTATTTTTCCTGTATTTTTTTCCTGTTATCATTAAATTTTTAACTTGTGTTCTCTTTTGGCTCACTGAATATTTTTAGAAAAATTGCTTTGAATTCTTCATCAGACCACTTTCCTGTATCTCCATTTCTTTGGGGTCAGTTACTGTAGGTTTACTGTATGCCTTTGATGGAGTCATGTTTCTCTGCTTCCTCATGATTCTCATAGCCTTGTTTAAGTATCTGTGCATTTAAAGAAGCAGTTGCCTCTTCCAACCCTTGGGGACTGACTTTAATAAGAGAAGACCTTTACCACGTGGGTGGGTGTACACTGGAGCTTGATATGATGTCAGGTCTGGTGTTGCCGGTGTCAAGTATGGCAGCATGTGGCAGCACAAAGTCCATCAGAGGCATAATGTCTCTTCAGCTCTGGCCACTGGAGTGCCCAGAATCAACAGCTGCATGTCCTTGGTGAGGACTGCAGGGAGTCTGCCGTGGTTGCAAGAGCTGCTGAGGTTCTGGGTGGTGCCTGCAAGTGCAGCAGCTAGTAACCAGGGCAGGAATTGCTGACAGTGTGAACACACTTGGCTGTGGGGGCCAGCTGCAGGTGCCTATGTCATGGCAGGAGCCAGGTGTAGGTACACAGAACTTGGTGAGGGCCAGTGCAGGCAGCAGGGGCCAGGGACAGCTATAAGCTGTAAGCTGGCAGCTACTGGCGCCCTGACTACCAGCATGCTCTCCCATGGCTGCCCAATCCTCCCCTGGGTGTGTGAACTTCAATAGAGGCCAGTAAAAGGGACTGGGCTGGGGGCGTACAGATGTACAGCTGGAAGAATTCCAGCTAAGCTAATCACAGTTGTTCAGGCCAGAGACATAGGGCAGGGCCTAGTCTGGGCCCACAGTTGGCTGTGGGAGCCCTGGCAGTTGGCATTTTCTCCCAGTGGCTGTACAGTCTCCCCCTAGGTGTGCAGCTGGGTGAAAGCTAGTGATAGGTGTCAGGCTAGCAGCATAAAAGTGAGCTGAAGGGCCTAGCTCTGAGTGCATGTACAGCAGTAGGGGTCATCCACAGGGTCTAAGCTGCTGTTTTGCACTGGTGCAGCCTCAGGGGCTTGAGCTAGCTACAAGTGCTGTTCCCAGGCTCTGGCAAGGGAATATAGGGGGTGGGGGTGGGGAAGGTGATGGAGCAGGGAGGGACTCAGGCAGTTGGCATCAGTGAGCACAAATACCTATGGGGCAAAAGCCAGGGAAATCTGCAGGGAGTCTGTGGCAGCTGTGTTGGCCACTGATTCTACTTTGGTGGCAAAGGGTTTGTCTATAGAGCAGGTCAGGGTGAACTGCAATTGCTCCCACTATATGACTGGTTTCTTTTTGTTCCTCGCCATCTCTGTACATCTCAGAAGCTGCTTGACCCACTATTTCTTTCCTAGATAGGAGACTTCTTTGTAGCTGGGAAGTTCTCTCTTCGCACTAAGAAGTGCCAGCTTGAGGGATGGAACAATGCAGGCAAAATGAAACTAATTGTCTTCTCTTCTTGTGCATTTATTCTCAGAGTTTTTGTTCCACTGTGTGTTAAAATTTCTTAGGTAGAATCCAGAGCTCTCCCAGAGCTGTTTTGTTTTACAACTAGCGGTCTAATTGTTGGTATTTGTGCACGGAGAGAGCTTGCTAAGTCACGTCAGTCATGTCCGACTCTGTGCGACCCCATAGACAGCGGCCCACCAGGCTCCCGTCCCTGGGATTCTCCAGGCAAGAACACTGGAGTGGGTTGCCATTTCCTTCTCCAGTGCATGAAAGTGAACAGTGAAAGTGAAGTTGCTCAGGCCTGTCCAACTCTTCGCGACCCCATGGACTGCAGCCTACCAGGCTCCTCATCCATGGGATTTCCAGTCAAGAGTACTGGAGTGGGTTGCCATTGCCTTCTCCGGGGAGAGCTTAGGGTCTCCTAAGTTGCCATTTTGATGCCATCACTCTCCTTGTCACTGCTATCATCAGTGTTCTATCTGTAACTCCATTACACAGTGTGTACACCAGTGTATATCAGTCGAATGGAAGAGTGAATGGGTGGATGGATAAAAGAGGATGCAATGAGATAGCTGGAAGGATTGGTGGCACTAGATTCAGAGTTTTAAGTGAACTTAAAAAAACTGAGTGTCCTAAATGAAGGTTTCTAGGTTGCTGCTGCTGCTGCTAAGTCGCTTCAGTCGTGTCTGACTCTGTGCGACCCCATAGACGGCAGCCCACCACTCAGTGCAAGGATATCTTTAGAAAGTGTTACCACTCTTGAGTAGTGGGCTGGCACTGTTGGCGTTCTTCCAGCTAGTAAATATGAAATAATGCTATCTGGGTTCTGACGGAATTTACCACGTTTGATGAGAAATAACTCACATGGGTGAAACTGAAGGGTAAAAAGCTGAGATTACTCACTGCTAGCCAAGTATAGCAGACAGTGAGATCAGCACCATCACAGGCCAAACCACTAACTCCCTCCTCTGAGTTAGCACTGCCTGGAGCATTAGAGTCTCCTCCAGTTGGATTCCTTTATTGTAAAAGTGACTACTCAGGCTTTCTCTAAGTTTTTACTTTCACCTAGAACTCCCAGTTGAATAGTACTTTATGACTCAATGCTTCCCGGGGCCACCCACTTTCTCTGTGCAATATGTTTCAAGAATGGCATATTTTCTATTTGGAAAAAAGGTGTTCGTGTAAAGATCTAGCAGATGTTTTTCTTTCAGTCTACTTCCACAGAGATTCAAGAAGGTTCATAGCCTTTGTCTCAACCTAAGCCGCAGATTTTAACAGACTTTCGGCTATTTTCATACTGTGCCTAAGACTGGTTCTTCTCCATTTATTTGTTCATGGCTTGGGGTAGACCTTTGACAAGTGGGTTTCAGTTCAGTTCAGTTGCTCAGTCATGTCCGACTCTTTGCGACCCCATGAATCGCAGCATGCCAGGCCTCCTTCAGAGCCTCCCAATAAAAAACTTTATGTAACTTTTTTCCACCTATTTTAAGACTCCCTCAATCTTTCTTTGGCAAGTGGTAAAAGCAAATATCTGAGGAAGCACAGTGAGGGCTCTGGGCCTTCAGCCCTGACCCTGTTTATTCAGCTGGACAGGCCCACCTGTAGGCTGCTCAGGAAGATGTGGTCATTAGAGACAAAGGGATCTCATTACCACAGACAGACCAGATCTCATGTCTGAAAAGAGCGGGTCACTTTTGCAGCCACGGTCTGAAAATTCAGTTACTCAAAGCTTTGTGGCCCCCACTATCATGTTGCCCTTTCCGCCCCCTCCTGGTTGACCTCTGTGTGTGTGTGTGTATATATATATATACACACAGACTCAAGGAACTCTTCTGTCAGAGGCCATTTTTGCTTCCCCAAATCTCACTTCAAGCTTCGACCTTGGCCATTTAATTAAAGCTCTAGCACCCACAAGTCTACTGAAATAAGGCTGAGAGGCATTGGTATACATGAATCTGTCTTCATAACAGCCATCACTTTCCTCTTCTTTTTCTTCTGTGAACACCAACACCAATGCCTGGTACCAGCCTTTCTTACTGACTCTCTTTACTGCCAAATTCACTGTTACTGGAGCTGCAGATTTCTTGTGGCACACTGTGTTTTCAATATCCAATGTATTTTTAGGGGACTGTGAACTCAGAAGGTTTTCTCATACTTTCACTAGAGCCCTCTCTTCCTATTCCATGGAACAGGGCTACAGAACAATCAGCATCCATCCCTCCTCCTGTGGCCCCTTGACCTTAAGCCAGGCAGGTTCACCTCAGCTTTGTCCCCTCCCCTTTGGATGAGGCTTTTTTCTGGAGGCTCTTTACCAATTAGGAAAATAAAGGCTCATAGGATCCCTTCTCCAGTCTCAGAAAGTGAAAGTGTTAGTAGCTCACTTGTGTTCAACTCTTTGTGACCCCATGCATGGACTGTAGCCCACCATGCTACTCTGTCCATGGGATTCTCCAGGCAAGAATACTGGAGTGGATTGCCATTTCCCTTCCCTTCCCTTCTTGACTGAAGATTCCCCACGTTGCAGGCAGATGCTTTACCATCTTTAGCCACCAACCTGCCTGCCCCTGGTCTCTGAGACAGAGCCAGATGATTGAATGAGCCAGATTCAGTTTCAGTAAAACTCTTATAACACTTATTCACTTCAGTGTTTAATGATTAAATACTTCATCCTCCTGCATTAAACACCTAAAGAACTTTTTTTAAAAAGTAAAATGTAGTTTTGAAGATGTTGGAAATGTAACAACAGGTAATGGATCAAGGAACAGCAGTGATCCCTTGAGAAATGAGAACTAAAAGAGCTTAGGAGAAGTACCTAAAAAGAACGAGTGATTTCCACGAAGCTTACTTGCATCCCAAAACAAAACTCAAGAATATTTGTCGAACTAAAAAAGTATCTAGCATCCAAAAACAAAATATTTATATAGGCATCCAATCTAACATCACCAGGACATGCAAAAAAGGCAGGAAAAAAAAAGCTATCCAAGAGGAGAAAAATCTATCAAAACTGACCCAGAAATATTGGTAGAGTTTTCTTTGTTTGTCTTGTTTTGTTCAGTCACCCAGTCATGTCTGACTCTTTGCAACCCCATGGACTACAGCATACAAGGCCTCCAGGTCCCTCACCATCTCCTGGAGTTTGTCCAAGTTCATGTTCATTGCATTGGTGATGCCATCCAGCCATCTCATCCTCTTATGCCCTCTTATCCTTCTGCTCTCAATCTTTCCTGGCAACAGGAACTTTTCCAATGAATCATCTGTTCGCATCAGATGACCAAAATACTAGAGCTTCAGCTTCACCATCTGGCCTTCCAGTGAATATTCAGGGTTGATCTCCCTTAAGATTGACTGGCTTGTTCTCCTTGATGTCCAAGGGACTTTCAGGGCTCTTCTCCAGCACGACAGTTTGAAGGCATCAGTTCTTTGGTGTTCTGGCCTTTTTAAGGTCCAGTTCTCACAACCATACGTGATCACTGGGAAGACCATAGCCCTGACTATATGGACCTTTGTCAGCAGAGTACTGTCTCTGCTTTCAACACACTGTCTTAAGTTTTTCATTACTTTCCTGTCAAGAAGCAATCATCTTCTGAGTTCATGGCTTCAGTCACCATCCGCAGTGGTTTTGAAGCCCAAGAAGAGGAAAGCTGTCACTACTTCCACTTTTTCCCCTTTTATTTGCCACGCAGTAATGGGGGCAGATGCTGTGATCTTAACTTTTTTTAATATTTAGTCTTAAACTGGCTCTTTCACTCTCCTCCTTCACCGCCATCAAGAGGCTCTTTAGTTTCTCTTTGCTTTCTGCAATTACAGTGGTATCAGCTGTGTATCTGAGGGTGTTGATCTTTGCTACTTTTTATGTTTTCAAGAAAGTAGAAGACAGATGAAATTGCAATTATCTCAGATGAAAAATACTCTGGATAGGATTAATGGCAGATCTGACATTGCAGAAGAAAAGATTAGTGAACACCAGGCACTATATAAAATCAAAGAGAAAAAATAAGAATTGTGAAAAATGGAAAGAGCATCAGTGAGTATCGGACAGCATTAAGCAACCTACCATTCATGTTATTAAAGTTTCCAAAGGAGAAAAGAGATAAGAAGGGAAAAAATGCTTGAGGAAATAATGGCCAAAACTTTTCCAAATTTGATTAAAACTATACACATACTTGGGCTTCCCTAGTGGCTCAGATGGTCAAGAATCCACCAGCAATGCAGGAGAACAGGGTTTGATCCCTGGGTTGGGAAGATCCCCTGGAGAAGGGAATGGCAATCCACTCCAGTATTCTTGCCTGGAGAATCCCATGGACAGAGGAGCCTGGTGGGCTGCAGTCCGTGAGATCACAAAGAGTCAGACATGACTGAGTGACTAACACAACAACAACACAACAATGCACATACTTATCCAAGAAGCTCAAATAATCCCAAGCCTAAGAAACATAAAGAAAGCTGACTACTGTGGGTAATCTGGTAGGTGTGTTTGGCTTCTGTTCCAGCTGGTTGCCAGGTCCTGCCTTGTGCCATGGCTGCTGGCTACTGGTGGATGGAACCAGGTCCTGAGCTGGCTGGCTGCAGGACCCCAGGGGGTCCCAGGGCTAATTCTGGCCCAATAGTGGGCAGAGCCGGATTCTGGGGTAGGTGGTTGCAGAGCTTGGGGTTCCTGGAGCTACTGTCTGCTGGTGGACGGGGCTGGTTCCTGACATAGCTGGCTGCCTTAATGATTTGGAGACATTTTTATAATATATTTTTAATTTTAAAAAGCAGGATATGTTCTTTTTTGCATGCTATATATATATGTGTGTGTGTGTGTGCACACACTGTATGTATGTGTGTTATATATTTCAGTTATAGTTGATTTACAATGTTGTGTTAGTTTCAGGTATACAGCAAAGTGATTCAGTTATACATATATTGATTCTTCTTTAGATTCTTTTCTCATATAGGTTATCACAGAATATTGAGTAGAATTCCCTGTGCTATATAGTATATCCTTGTTGGTGATCCATCTTCCTATATTGCAATGTGCATATGTTCATCTTTAGCTTCTGATTTATCCCTCCCAATCATGTTTCCCTTTTTGTAACCATAAGATTGTTTTTGATATCTGCAAGTCTGTTTCTGTTTTGTAAATAAGTGCATTTGTATCATTTTTAATTAAATCCCACATATGAGAGATCATATGATATTTATCTTTTTCTGTCTGACATACTTCACTTAGTATGATAAGTGAAGGTTAGGTGAAGGTTAGGATGAACTCTGGGTTCATCCATGTTGCTGCAAATGGCATTATTTCATTATTTTAGGGGGCTGAGTAATATTCCATTGTATAATGTACCACATCTTCTTTATGCATTCCTCTGCCGATGGACATTTAGGTTGCTTCCATGTCTTGACTATTGTCAAGTGCTGCAATTAACACTGTGATGCACGTGTCTTTGGATTATGGTTTTCTGCGGATATATGCCTAGGAGTGGAATTCCTAGATCATATGGTAGCTCTATTTTCAGTTTTTCAAGGAACCTCCATACTGTTCTTCATAGTGGCTATATCAATTTGCATTTCCACCAACAGTGGAGGAGAATTACTTTTTATCCACACCCTTTTCAGCATTTATTGCTTGTGGACTTTATGATGGTGGCCGTTCTAACTGGTGTAAGGGGATACTTCATTGTAGTTTTGATTTGCATTTTTCTGATAATTAGTAATGTTGACTATCATTTCATGAGTTCATGTGTCCTTTGGAGAAATGTCTATTTAGATCTTTTGCTCATTTTTTGATTGGATTGTTTATTTGCCTTTTGACTTAGAGCTGCAAAAGCTGTTTGTATATCTGGGAGAATAATCCCTTGTTGGTCACTTCATTTACAAATGTTTTTTCCCATTCTGTGGGATGTATTTTCATTTTGCTTATGGTTCCTTTGCTATGCGGGAGCTTGTAAGTTTAACTGGGTCCCATTTATTTTTATTTTCATTACTCTAGGAGGTGGATCAAAAAGGATCTTGCTGCGATTTATGTCAAAGAGCATTCTTTCTATGCTTTCTTCTAAGAGTTTTATAGTGTTCAGTCTTATCTTTAGGTCTTTGATCCATTTTGAGTTTATTTTTGTGTACAGTATTAGAGAATGTTCTTCAAATTTCCTTCTTTAACCTGAAGCTGTTCAGTTTTCCCAGCACTATTTATTGAAGAGACTGTCTTTTCTCCATTGTATATTCTTACTCCTTTGTTGTAGATTAATTAAACATAGGTGTGTGGGTTTATCTCTGGACTTTCTATAGTGTTACAATTCAGTTCAGTCACTCAATCGTGTCTGACTCTTTGTGACCCCATGGACTGCAGAGCAAAGCATGCCAGGCCTCCCTATCTACCACCAACTCCTGGAGTTTACTCAGATTCATGTCCATTGAGTCAGTGATGCCATCCAACCATCTCATCCTCTGTTGTCCCCTTCTCCTCCCACCTTCATAGCATCAGGGTCTTTTCCAATGAGTCAGCTCTTCACATCGGGTGGCCAAAGTACTGGAGCTTCAGCTTCAGCATCAGTCCTCCTGATGAATATTCAGGATTGATTTCCTATAGGATGGACAGGTTGGATCTCCTTGAAGTCCAAGGGACTCTCAAGAGTCTTCTCCAAAACCAGTTTCAAACCATCAGTTCTTCAGTGCTGAGCTTTCTTTATAGTTCAACTCTCACATCCATACATGACTACTGGAAAAACCATAGCTTTGACTAGACGGACTTTTGTTGGCAAGGTAATGTCTCTGCTTTTGAATATGCTGTCTAGGTTGGTCATAGCTTTTCTTCCAAGGAGCAGGCGTCTTTTAATTTCATGACTGCAGTCATCATCCACAGTGATTTTGGAGCCCAGGAAAGTAAAGTCTGTCACTATCCCCATTGTTTTTCCATCTATTTGCCATGAAGTGGGACCAGATACCATGATCTTAGTTTTTTGAATGTTGAGTTTCAAGCCAGCTTTTTCACTCTCCTCTTTTACTTTCATCAAGAGGCTTTTTAGTTCCTCTTCACTTTCTGCCATAAGGGTGGTGTCATCTGCATATCTGAGGTTATTGATATTTCTTCCGGCAATCTTGATTCCAGCTTGTGCTTTATCCAGCCCAGCATTTTGCATGATGTACTCTGCATAGAAGTTAAATAAGCAGGGTGACAATATACAGCCTTGACGTACTCCGAAACCAGTCTGTTATTCCATGCCTAGTTCTAACTGTTGCTTCTTGACCTACATACAGATTTCTCAGGAGACAGTTCAGGTGGTCTGGCATTCCCATCTCTTTAAAAATTTTCCACAGTTTGTTGTGATCCACACAAAGGCTTTGGCATAAGTCAATAAAGCAGAAGTAGATGTTTTTCTGGAACTCTGCTGATTTTTCTATGATCTAACGGATATTGGAAATTTGATCTCTGGTTCCTCTGCCTTTTCTAAATCCAGTTTGAACATCTGGAAGTTCTTGGTTCATGTACTGGTGAAGCCTGGCTTGGAGAATTTTGAGCATTACTTTGCTAGCATGTGAGATAAGTACAATTGTGTGGTAATTGGAACATTCCTTGGCATTGCCTTTCTTTGGGATTGGAATGAAAATTGACCTTTTCCAGTCCTGTGGCCACTGCTGAGTTTTCCAAATTTGCTGGCGTATTGAGTGCACTTTAACAGAATCATCTTTTAGGACTTGAAATATCTCAGCTGAAATTCCATCACCTCCACTAGCTTTGTTCATACTGATGCTTCCTAAAGCCCACTTGTCTTCGGACTCTAGGATGTCTGGCTCTAGGTGAGTGATCACACTATCATGGTTATCTGGGTCATGAGATCTTTTCTGTATTGTTCTTCCATGTATTCTTGCCACCTCTTAATATCTTCTGCTTCTGTTAGGTCCATACCATTTCTGTTCTTTATTGTGCCCATCTTTGCCTGAAATGTTCTCTTGGTATCTCTAATTTTCTTGAAGAGATCTCTCGTCTTTCCCATGCTATTGTTTTCCTGTTTCTTTGCATTGATCACTGAGGAAGGCTTTCTTATCTCTCCTTGCTATTCTTTGGAACTCTGAATTTAGATGGGTATATCTTTCCTTTTCTCCTTTGCCTTTCACTTCTTTTCTCAGCTATTTGTAAGGCCTCCTCAGACAACCATTTTTGCCTTTTTGTATTTCTTTTTCTTGGGAATGCTCTTGATCACTGCCTCCTGTACAATGTCACAAACCTTTGTCCATAGTTCTTCAGGCACTCTATCAGATCTAATCCCTTGAATCTGTTTGTCACTTCCACTGTATAATTGTAAGGGATTCGATTTAGGTCATACCTGAATAGTCTAGTGTTTTTCCCTACTTTCTTCAATTTAAGTCTGAATTTGGCAATAAGGAGTTCATGATCTGAGCCACAGTCAGCTCCTGGTCTTGTTTTTGCTGACTCTATAGAGCTTCTCCATCTTTGGCTGCAAAGAATATAATCAATCTAATTCAGTGTTGAGTATCTGGTGATGTTCATGTGTAGAGTCATCTCTTGTGATGTTCCATTGATCTATTTTTCTGTTTCTTTACTGGTACTATACTGTTTTGATTACTGCAGCTTTGGGATCTGCTAATAGGGATTATATTTGGAAAAGATGAACTTTTTCCCCTTCACGTTTTTGTGTCTTGACAGTAAGTATTTGTAACTTTCATAATCAGAAAAGCATTTTCCTTAAAGAAATGAGGAGAAATCCTGCCTGTCAAGACAGTGTCAAGACTATCACCCACTAAGATTCCACAAATTCCAGCCAAAATGAATCCTTCTTACCTTATATGATCATATTCCTTCATATTTGGCATTTGCATAGTATTTTTCTTCTATGCAGTTATAAGTGCAAGCCTAACAACAGTAACCATACTTTCATTTTCAGAAAATGGCAGCTCTCTTATCCCACTTGAACCTGATAATACTATACACAGACAGGGCAGATCCAGTCTCTCGGGCTCTGATTTCTTGGAGGGCGGGTGTTGGGAGTCTTTGTCATTGTCTCCCAGTGCCTCTCACAATGGGTGCTCACTGTGCACTTGCTGGGCTGGATAGAATTCCTCTTCCTGGGCAGTCCTAAGATGGTGGAGGAATAGGACGGGGAGACCACTTTCTCCCCCACAGCATCGAAAGAACATTTGAGCACCGAGCAAATTCCACAGAACAACTTCTGAATGCTGGCAGAGGATATCAGGCACCCAGAAAAGCAGCCCATTGTCTTCAAAAGGAGGTAGGACAAAATATAAAAGATAAAAAGAGAGACAAAAGAGTAGATCCATCCCGGGAAGGGAGTCTTGAAAAAGAGATGTTTCCAAACACCAAGAAACACTCTGGTGGGTTTGTGGCAAGCCTTGGCATCTCAGAGGGCAAAATAACTGGGAGGAAAAATAAATAAATAATTGAAACCCACAGATTACATGCCTAACAGCAACTCCCAGTGGTGCAACAGCCCAGACACTCGAATCCCCCACTAGCAAGCGAGGGAGGGACAGGGGGGAACGGTAGGCATTGCTTAGGATAAGAACCCAGCCTGAAAGCCCTGAGGGCAGTCTGAGGGAACTAGCTTGAGATAGCAACCCAGACTGTGGGATAGCTATCCCGGATCCCTCAAAAAGCCCTAACCACCACCAGGCGTGCTCACGAAACAAAGGACTGAGCAGAGCTAGCTGGTTGCAGACTGGCCCATCCCCTGCCGGAGAAAGGCAGGTAAGGGCAGCCAGAGCTGGAAGGGGGCAATTGCCGCCCCAGAGAGGCATCCTATACAAAACTGCAAGCAGATTTCATTGCTAACCAAGACTTCTTGGGATTCTGGACAGTTGACATCTGCCAGGAGGGTCACAGCCAGAGATCAGCTTCCCAGAAGTGACACATGGCACACCTGAGAAGGCACGCATGTTGTACACCCAGAAAACTGAGTGGCTGGGACGGGGGAGGGGATAAGTCACAGCCTTCAACTGGGGGCGACTACACGTGCCAAGGACCTGGTCATCTGAGCTGCTCGGACCTGGGATGGGCACAAAACGCAGGCCCAACCAAGTCTGTGCCTTTGTGGAGTACCCAAGAACCTGAACATGAGTGTCTTAGACCTGGGAAGTGCATGCAAACCAGGGCCCATATCAGACAGTTTCCAGCAGAGCAACCTAGAGTCTGAGCAGTGTAGACTGGGAAAGCACACACGCGCAAACCCAGTGTGGCTGAATCACTGTGAACACATGCCAGTGATATTTGTTTGCAGTGTTCCTCCGTCCCCAAAGCACGACTGAACAATCGAGCCTAAAATAAAGTGACCACCACCGCGCCCCTTGTCTCAGGATGGAAATTAGACACTGAAGAGATCAGAAACAGAAGAAGCTAAAATAAACAGAGGGAACCACTTTGGAAGTGACAGGTGCAATAGATTAAAACCCTGTAGTTATCGCCAACTACACAGGAAGGGGCCTATAGACCATGAGAAGTACAAGCCGGACCAAGGAACTATATGAAAATGAACTGACCCCACATTGTCCACAACAGCTCCAGAGAAAGTCTTAGATATATTTTTACTATTATCATTTTTTAAATTAAACAAATTTATTTTATTTTTTTGTTGTTATTTTTAAGTTCNCACTGGCCTGATTGCTCTCTCCCCCTTTTGACTCTCCTTTTTCTCCACCAGGTTGCCTCTATCTCCCCCCTCCCCCTTTTCTTCTCTACCCAACTTGGTGAATCTCTTTGTGTGTTCTGGGCTGTGGAGAACACTTAGGGAACTGATTACTGGCTGAATCTGTCTCTCTCCTTTTGATTCCCCCCTTTATCCTCCTGGCCACCTCTGTCTCCTTCCTCCCTCTTCTCTTGTCTGTGTAAATCTGTGAACATCTCTGAGGGATCCAGACTGTGGAGAGCACACAGGGAAGTAATTACTGGCTAGCTTGCTCTCTCCCCTTTTGATTCCCCCTCTCCTCCTGGTCACCTCTATCTCCCTCCTCCCTCTTCTCTTTTCCATGTAACTCTGTGTACCTCTCCGGGTGTCCCTCACTGTGGAGAAACTTTTCATCATTAACCTAGATGTTTTATCATTGGTGTTGTATAGATGGAGAAGTCTTGAGGCTACTGCAAGAATAAGACTGAAAACCAGAGGCAGGAGGCTTAAGTCCAAATCCTGAGAACACCAAAGAACTCCTGAATCCAGGGAATGTTAATCGATAGGAGCTCATCAAACGCCTCCATACCTACACTGAAACCAAACACCACCCAAGGGCCAACAAGCTCCAGAGCAAGACATACCATGCAAATTCTCCAGCAACACAGGAACATAACCCTGAGCCTCAATATACAGGCTGACCAAAGTCACACCAAACCCAGTGACATCTCATTGCACTCCAGAAAGAAGAAATCCAGCTCCACCCACCAGAACACCGACATAAGCTTCCCTAACCAGAAAACCTTGACAAGCCACCCATCCAACCCCACCCACAGCAAGGAACCGCCACAATAAAGAGGAACCACCAACTGCCAGAATACAGAAAGGCTACCACAAACACAGCAATATAAACAAGTTGAAAAGGCAGAGAAATACCCAGCAGGTAAAGGAACAGGATAAATGCCCACCAAACCAAACAAAAGAGAAAGAGATAGGGAATCTACCTGATAAAGAATTCCAAATAATGATAGTGAAAATGATGCAAAATCTTGAAAACAAATTGGAGTTACAGATAAATAGCCTGGAGACAAGGATCCAGAAGATGCAAGAAAGGTTTAACAAGGACCTAGAAGAAATAAAAAAAAGTCAATATATAATGAATAATGCAATAAATGAGATCAAAAACACTCTGGAGGGAACCAACAGTAGAATAACGGAGGCAGAAGATAGGATAAGTGAGATAGAAGATAGAATGGTAGAAATAAATGAAACAGAGAGAAAAAAGAATTAAAAGAAATGAGGACAACCTCAGAGACCTCTGGGACAATGTTAAACACCCCAACATTCAAATCATAGAAGCCCCAAAAGAAGAAGACAGAAAGACCATGAGAAAAAACTTGAGGAGATAATAAAAACTTCCCTAAAATGGGGAAGGAAATAATCACCCAAGTCCAAGAAACCCAGAGAGTCCCAAACAGGATAAACCCAAGGCGAAACACCCCAAGACACATATTAATCAAATTCACAAAGATCAAACACAAAGAACAAATACTAAAAGCAGCAAGGGAAAAACAACAAATAACACACAAGGGGATTCCCATAAGGATAACAGCTGACCTTTCAATAGAAACTCTTCAGGCCAGGAGGGAAAGGCAGGACATACTTCAAGTGATGAAAGAAAACAACCTACAGCCCAGATTACTGTACCCAGCAAGGATCTCATTCAAATATGAAGGAGAAATCAAAAGCTTTACAGACAAGCAAAAGCTGAGAGAATTCAGCACCACCAAACCAGATCTCCAACAAATGCTAAAGGATCTTCTCTAGACAGGAAACACAGAAAGGGTGTATAAACTCGAACCCAAAACAATAAAGTAAATGGCAACAGGATCATACTTATCAATAATTACCTTAAATGTAAATGGGTTGAATGCCCCAACCAAAAGACAAAAACTGGTTTAATGGATACAAAAACAAGACCCCTATATATGTTGTCTACAAGAGACCCACCTCAAAACAAGGGACACATACAGACTGAAAGTGAAGGGCTGGAAAAAGATATTCCATGCAAATAGAGACCAAAAGAAAGCAGGAGTAGCAATACTCATATCAGATAAAATAGACTTTAAAACAAAGGCTGTAAAAAGAGACAAAGAGAGACACTATGTAATGATCGAAGGATCAATCTAAGACGAATATATAACAATCATAAATATATATGCACCCAACATGGAGCACCACAATATGTAAGACAAATGCTAACAAGTATGAAAGGGGAAATTAACAATAACACAATAATAGTGGGAGACTTTAATACCCCACTCACACCTATGGATAGAACAACTAAGCAGAAAATTAACAAGGAAACAGACTTTAAATGATACAATAGACCAGTTAGATCTAATTGATATCTATAGGACATTTCACCCCAAAAGAATGACTTTCACCTTTTTCTCAAGTGCACACAGAACCTTCTCCAGGATAGATCACAACCTGGGCCATAAATCTAGCCTTGGTAAATTCAAAAAAATTAAAATCATTCCAAGCATCTTCTCTGACCACAATGCAGTAAGATTAGATCTCAATTACAGGAGAAAAACTATTAAAAATCCCAACATATGGAGGCTGAACAACACGCAGCTGAATACCCAACAAATCACAGGAGAAATCAAAAAAGAAATCAAAATATGTATAGAAACAAATGAAAACACAACAACCTAAAACCTGTGGGACACTGTAAAAGCCGTACTAAGGGGAAAGTTCATAGCAATACAGGCTTACGGCAAGAAACAAGAAAAAAAGTCAAATAAATAACCTACACCTAAAGCAACTTGAAAAGGAAGAAATTATGAACCCCAGAGTTATTTAGAAGGAAAGAAATCTTAAAAATTAGGGCAGAAATAAATGCAAAAGAAACAAAAGAGACCATAGCAAAAATCAACAAAACCAAAAGCTGGTTCTTTGAGAAGATAAATAAAATTGACAAACCATTAGCCAGACTCATCAAGAAACAAAGGGAGAAAAATCAAAATTAGAAATGAAAATGGAGAGATCACAACAGACAACACAGAAATACAAAGGATCATAAGAGACTATTATCAGCAACTATATGCAAATAAAATGGACAACTTGGAAGGAATGGAAAAATTCTTAGAAAAGTACAACTTTTGAAAATTGAACCAGGAAGAAATAGAAAATCTTAACAGACCCATCACAAGCATGGAAATTGAAACTGTAGTCAGAAATCTTCCAACAAACAAAAGCCCAGGACCAGATAGCTTCACAGCTGAATTCTACCAAAAATTTAGAGAACTAACACCTATCCTACTCAAACTTCCAGAAAATTGCAGAGGAAGGTAAACTTCCAAACTCATTCTATGAGGCCACCATCACTCTAATACCAAAACCTGACAAAGATGCCACCAAAAAAAGAAAATATAGGTCAATATCACTGATGAACATGGATGCAAAAATCCCTAACAAAATTCTAGCAAACAGAATCCAACAACATATTAAAAAGATCATACATCATGACCAAGTGGGCTTTATCCCAGGGATGCAAGGATTCTTCAATATCCACAAATCAATCGATGTAATACACCACATTAACAAATTGAAAAATAAAAGCCATATGATTATCTCAATAGATGCAGAGAAAGCCTTTGACAAAATTCAACATCCATTTATGATAAAGACCCTCCAGAAAGCAGGAATAGAAGGAACATACCTCAACATAATAAAAGCTATATATGACAAACCCTCAGCAAACATTATCTCCAATGGTGAAAAATTGAAAGCATTTCCCCTAAAGTCAGGAACAAGACAAGGGTTCCCACTCTCACCACTACTATTCAACATAGTTTTGGAAGTTTTGGCCACAGCAGTCAGAGCAGAAAAAGAAATAAAAGGAATCCAGATTGGAAAAGAAGAAGTAAAACTCTCACTGTTTGCAGATGACATGATCCTCTACATAGAAAACCCTAAAGAGTCCACCAGAAAATTACTAGAGCTAATCAATGAATATAGTAAAGTTGCAGGATATAAAATTAACACACAGAAATCCCTTGCATTCCTATACACTAACAATGAGAAAACAGAGAAATTAAGGAAACAACTCCATTCACCATAGCAATGAAAAAAATAAAATACTTAGGAATATATCTACCTAAAGAAACAAAAGACCTATTTATAGAAAACTATAAAACGTTGGTGAAAGAAATCAAAGAGGACACTAATAGATGGAGAAATGTACCATGTTCAGGGATTGGAAGAATCAATATAGTGAAAATGAGTATACTACCCAAAGCAATCTATAGATTCAATGCAATCCCTATCAAGTTACCAATGGTATTATTCAGAGAACTAGAACAAATAATTTCACAATTTGTATGGAAATACAAAAAAACTCGAATAGCCAAAGCAATCTTGAGAAAGAAGAATGGAGCTGGAGAAATCAACCTGCCTGACTTCAGGCTCTACTACAAAGCCACAGCCATCAAGACAGTATGGTACTGGCACAAAGACAGAAATATAGATCAATGGAACAAAATAGAAAGCCCAGAGATAAATCCACACGCCTATGGACACCTTAGCTTTGACAAAGGAGGCAAGAATATACAATGGAGAAAAGACAATCTCTTTAACAAGTGGTGCTGGGAAAACTGGTCAGCCATTTGTAAAAGAATGAAACTAGAACACTTTCTAACACCATACACAAAAATAAAATGGATTAAAGATCTAAACGTAAGACCAGAAACTATAAAACTCCTAGAGGTAAACATAGGCAAAACACTCTCCAACATAAATCACAGCAGGATCCTCTATGACCCACCTCCCAGAATATTGTAAATAAAAGCAAAAATAAACAAAGGGGACCTAATCAAAATTAAAAGCTTCTGCACAGCAAAGGAAACTATAAGCAAGGTGAAAAGACAGCCTTCAGAATGGGAGAAATAATAACAAATGAAGCAACAGACAAAGAATTAATCTCAAAAATATACAAGCAACTCCTGCAGCTCAATTCCAGAAAAAATGAACGACCCAATCAAAAAATGGTCCTAAGAACTAAATAGACATTTCTCCAAAGAAAACATACAGATGGATAACAGACACATGAAAAGATGCTCAACATCACTCGTTATCAGAGAAATGCAAATCAAAACCACAATGAGGTACGGATTTCACACCAGTCAGAATGGCTGCAATCCAAAAGCAATAAATCTACAAGCAATAAATGCTGGAGAGGGTGTGGAGAAAAGGGAACCCTCTTACACTGTTGGTGGGAATGCAAACTAGTACAGCCACTATGGAGAACAGTGTGGAGATTCCTTAAAAAACTGGAAATAGAACTGCCATATGACCCAGCAATCCCACTGCTGGGCATACACACCGAGGAAACCAGAATTGAAAGAGACACGTGTACCCCAATGTTCATCACAGCACTGTTTATAATAGCCAGAACATGGAAGCAACCTAGATGTCCATCAGCAGATGAATGGATAAGAAAGCTATGGTACATATACACAATGGAATATTACTCAGCCATTAAAAAGAATACATTTGAATCAGTTCTAATGAGGTGGATGAAGCTGGAGCCTATTTATACAGAGTGAAGTAAGCCAGAAAGAAAAACACCAATACAGTATACTAACACATATATATGGAATTTTGAAAGAAGGTAACAATAACCCTGTATGTGAGACAGCAAAAGAGACACAGATGTATTGAACAGTCTTTTGGACTCTGTGGGAGAGGGCAAGGGCAGGATGATACGGGAGAATGGCATTGAAACATGTAAAATATCATATGTGACACGAATCACCAGTCCAGGTTTGATGCATGATACAGGGTGTTCGGGGCTGGTGCACTGGGATGACCCAGAGGGATGGGATGGGGAGGGAGGTGGGAGAGGGTTTCAGGATGGGGAACACATGTACACTCATGGCAGATTCAAGTTAATGTATGGCAAAACCAATATTGTAAAGTAAAATAAATTAATTAAAAACTTAAAAATTAAAAAAGAAGAATTCCTCTTCCCATGATAAACTTGTTTCCAGTCAATCCTGACCGAGAAGGACTGGAAGGCAGCATAAATGCACCAGGTGATGGAATGTCATGGGTGCAGGTAAGGCCTTTTCTTCTTTCCTGAAACTGATGCCATTATGCCAGCCCATAGGGATGAATTTTCTGGGTTAGGGTGTTTCTGCCCGAGTTAGAGTGGTAAGTGTCCCTGGGGTCATAATGCACTCCCCATACGTCACAGAACATTCCTCAAAGGCTGCCCCAAGGGTAACATGGGAAGTAGAAACCAAAGCCACATGGGGGTGAGGAGCTGGGAATAGGTGAGGCGGCAGTCCCAGAGTACCCCTTCTCCGCCTCTTGCTTCTAGCTGTGGAGCCATTACTGGTATGAGTAAAGCATACTGCCAGGGTGTGAAGCATTCTATAAGAACAGACAGCCTGGAGTTGTCAAGGGTGCTATTGGTGGAGTGGTCATGGGAGGTTGTAGGTGAGTACCTCTCTCTCTTTATTGGTCTTTCTCTCTGTGATTTGTATCTTTCTTCTGCTTAAATGGTAAAGAAGAAGCCAGGTTTTCATTCTTCCTCCCACATCCCTAACATACACACCTTAAAATAAGCAGCAGATACCAGAGTAGGACCCAAGGGAAAAGGGAACCTGTGGAGGTGGCAGAAGCTCCCCACAAGGTCCAAACAGAGAAGCCTGGTGCCACCCCAAAACCCAGCTCACCAGTTGAAAGGACCTAAAAGAGACAAGGCTATTGCAAATTTGGTAAGCACAGATCTCAGTTTCCAAACTAACTGAAATCTCTTTTTGTGTCGCTCCTCTTTTGAACTCCCATTCTCCTGAGGTTTGGGCAGAAATTTCTTTATCTAGACAACTTGGCTATCCCCTTGGGACATTGTTCCTTTAAGGGTTTTAGACTTTTGGAAACCAAGGTGAGAACTTCCTTTCATTCTGCTTTCTGTCCTCCTGCAGCCCTTCCTTGAGGTATTGGATGAACAACAGCTTTGTCATTTGAATCCAAGCAAGCACAAAAGGAAGAAAACAAACCAGTTGCTATCTCACAGATGATATCCTGCTGTGTAAGTAGTTCTTTTCCTGTAGAAATGACAAGAGGCTAAGGCAGAGGAGCTCATGGGGGAGGGTTTGGGGGTTCAGGATTCCTGTTGTGTCTTCTTCGGAGACAAGAATTGACAATGAGCAGTTGTCCCCCTAACAAGAAAAGAGGGACACAATTTTTGAACAATCATTTATTTTAAAATTTTACATAATCTTTGGATAATTCAGAAATAGCTTAGGACATGATTCAGAAGTTTCTGAGACTGACATCTCAACTCCAGGCCAACATCAATAGCTTATTTGATTGAGATGGAAAGATTTGAGGACTTCATGATAGAGAATGAACAGATAGCTACTGAATAAAACAGAACAGCTTAGAGACAGTGGCTTTCCTACAAGACACAGTCATAATTTTTAAATTGCCTATCACAAATATAAAACATTTAATCAGACTAAGGAGAGTATCCACATCTTATTTGCATTCTACCCGTTTCCAGGTTGAGAAAGCACAATTAAATTAACTTGATCTCTTAATAATAACATATAAAAGCTAGCATCTACCCAGTGTAGTCTCAGTGTCCATACCAATATCTCTCTCCTGGCGATGGAATGCCACCTCTCTCTGCACTCTATGCTCATGATTCAATGACTCCCAGGAATTCGTGGGCCAAGAGATGTGGAAAAGCCTGGGGTCACAGCGGCCAGTGGCCCAAGGGCTCTGCCCATCCCAGAGAGGATCAGGCCTGAGCAGGGACACGTTCTGCACCCTCCACTCCCTCGGATAGTTGCCAGGGTGTTCCAAGCAGGGTAGGTAATTATTGTCTCCCAATAGGACATTACATTCCCTGAGGACAAAGCCCACTCTCTGGCCTGCTTCACAGCAGGATGCTGCCAGGTGTGGGCACAGGGTAGGATCTTAGTAAAGGAAGGGAGGAACCCAGTGTGCACTGAGCACCTGCCTTCTCCCGGGTAACCCTTGTAGCACCTGAGAGGCAGGCTCACCACCCATTTTACAAATGTGGAAATAGGCTCAGAGAGGAATTTGCCCATGGTGGCATGGCAAGTAATAGGGGAGCATCACTTTGAAAACCCAGGGCTTCTCACTCCAGAGCTCTTTCTCCTGCCTGCACAAGCCAGCAGTTTGACCATGAATGAGTATTCCAGCTCCACAACAGCTGGTCTGGACCTCAAACATTCAAGACCCATGAGCACATGGGGCTGGCTCAAGAGTCCAGAAGCCTGGTCCAGTCTAGTGTGGCTCCCCATTAGGGGAGGGGACTTAGCACAAGGGTCCAGAGTGTGTGTGGATAGACCACAGCAGACAGACCTCTGTCCAGAGGCTTTGATGTTGCTCCCCTGCAGGCAGGGGTGGGGGCACAGCACTCTGATACACCTGCTGAGAATTAGTCATGATCTCCAAGGTTCTAACCTCTGAGAGCAACTCTTAAGTCCTAGGAAACCAAGTTCCCACTCCCTGAGAGGCCTTTCACAAAAGGCCCATGAAGGTTAAAAAAAAAAAAAAAGGTCAGGAAATTTTTAAATGGAAAATGCTTGAAAGTAATTTGGGAGTGGGAAGATTAAAGGGAAAAACAGGATGGCAGGAAGAGGTTTGGGGGTGGGCATCAAAAAGGAAGACTTGAATAGGCTGTGCACACCCAGCTGGTAGGCTAGGCTAGGCTCAGGCCAGGCGAGCCTGGAGAAATCAGGGTTTTGGCATCTGGCTTGCCTGACATCTGTATGGGGCTTCAGTTGATGCCTCAGACATGAGGGGGTTTCCTCAAAAAGTACCTTAAGCCTGTAAACTCAGGCAGATTTTAAATACAGGTAATAAAGGCAGATAGGAAAACACATCTCAGATAACTTAGACAAAATCTGCTTGACATGTTCTCCTCTTCTAAAATCCAGCCCCCAGCTCCGTGAAGCCCTCTATGACCCACTGACATGGGAAGAGTGTGGTCCCTCCTGGGTGCAAAAACAGCCACACAGCAAGCCCACACCCACAAGCCCCTGTGCATCAACCACACTGAATCCATCTGGTCCCTCGCACTGATCTATATGCAACTTGAGGATGGAGCTGCTGCTGCTGCTACTGCTGCTAAGTCGCTTCAGTCGTGTCCGACTCAGTGCGACCCCATAGACGGCAGCCCACCAGGCTCCCCCGTCCCTGGGATTCTCCAGGCAAGAACACTGGGGTGGGATACCATTTCCTTCTCCAATGCATGAATGTGAAAAGTGAAAGTGAAGTCCCTCAGTCGTGTCTGACTCTTCGCGACCCCATGGACTGCAGCCTACCAGGCTCCTCTGTCCATGGGACTTTCCAGGCAAGAGTACTGGAGTGGTGTGCCATTGCCTTCTCTGTGAGGATAGAGACTGTACCTTTTTTCCTGTTTCCCTGGTTTGCAATAACAACATCATTCTGGTGGGGAAAGGAGACCAGTTTTGGCAGCCCTGGTGGGAAAGGTGGATTTTGCATTTACCTAGGCTGGGGGCGGGAGGACCCTCTCTGGAGGGAATACTAAATGGGTATACATGAGTGAGACAGGAGGCTCTGAGTTCACACACCCCCATGACAACAGGGCAGGCTGGGCTGGGGTCCCTGCCCTTGAGTTTCTGAAGCCCCAGGGCTCTTGTTGCCTGAAGTGTGGGCTGTGATTATTCAGGAACACAGTCTTCCTTCCCAGGCCTGGGGTGGCCAGAAGACCAGCTGATGGGGAAGGGTGAGGGGGCCTGGCTGGGGAGCTTATGCTCCGCAGCGAATTGTCCGGAAGCCAGGCAGTGTGGCTTTTCCAAGCAGGTAGATGTCCTCGTCTGTGCCGAGGTTGAGGTGCTTCACCATGTTCTTCTCAAAGAGGAGTGGGTGGTAGGCGCCCATTGTGCAGGCACTGTCAAAATACTTCTGATAGTAGTAGCACACGTCAGTCTTGCGCTTGGATGGGAGGAACTCGTAAATATCCACCTGGTCACACAGTGACATCATAATGACAATGCCTGGAGAGGAGAGCAGAGGTGAGTCCTGTGCAACAACCCACCCTGGCTCCCCAGAGTTCTGCCCAGGGAGCCCCACAGCTCATGCCCGGAAAGCTGCAGAGGTATGTCTGGAATGTCTGTTTATGAGTGTGAGTTGCTCTGGTAAGCCCATCCAACAGGCTGCTCCTCAGGGTGCAGGGTTCACGAACCTTCATATGCTCAGCACCCAAGTCAGAGCCCAGTGCCCAGCAGGTCCTCCCTAAACATTAATGAATTGAAAGGCTCCACCATCAGCCAATGAACTGATCACTGTCAAGAAGCTCTATGAAGAGAGAGCACAAGGTGACTGAGGAGACAGAACCATTCCATGCAGATATTACTTTCTCTCATGTCTGTATCTTGGATGAGCCTCGTAGCTGGTTATTTGGGAGGTGTTTTTTACACTAGTACCTGGTGAAACAGTGTGGGGAAGGAAGGCCTCGTGCCTCAGGTGGGAGGGGGACAGCTGTTACAGGAGTATGCGCTGGTCTGTATTGATGGGCTCAGTCAGAAGAGAAGAGCTGAGTGTGGTGGGTGGTGCGCTCAGGGCGGGGTACAGAACACAGAGGTGCAGACCCAACAAGAGATGGGGGATGCCTCCCATCCCCCATGCTTGTCCCCACCTGGCTCAGGCATCTCCTGCAGGACACGTCCCTCTCGGGGCCTCAGGTTTTCCACCTGTCCCAAGGGGGCGATCTACCCACTCTCCCTACCACATAGGCTGCGTTCAGATGCAATAAGATCATAGCTCTAAGACTGCTCTTGTCAACCATCAATATAGGGAACTTTTATGATGAACAGTTCTTACTAACAGCAAAATTGTAAACTGCTAGCAGCGGCTCTGTTCCAGAAGAATTAGACATGGGGAAAGCCCTATTAACCCCCTCCGGCTGTCCCCTACCCTGGTATGATGGGCAAGAAAAGATATATGCAACTAAGTGATGATGACCCAGCAGTTGTGCTTCCAGATGAGGGGAGGGAGGCTTCTGTGAGAGCGGGCTCTCATGAGCCCCCCAGAGCACTGGTGTGGGGGCTGGCAAGGGCTCTGGCCATGAGGGATGGGCAAGGGGGAAGGACTGCTGGTGGAGGGGACAGCACAAGCAAAGGCTGGCAGCAGGGCAACAGGAGAGTGTCCCTAGGATGCTCTCCATCTACTCCTGCTCAAAGGGGTCCAGGAAGTACTCCCAAGGCACCTATCCAAAAGTTGAAGAGAAAGGCATAAAGCAGATGGGATACTGAAAGCACCTTCATCTCTATCAGGAAATGCCTCTGATAATAAAGCATTTGTTCATTTACTCAACATTTACCTCAGGCCTGTCCTGTGCCCCTACAAGGAAGAGGCAAACACAGTTCCGCCCTGGGGGAGCTGAAGTCTAATAGGGAAGGCAGGTGGGCATCTGGCAGAAAGGGCCGTGGTCCAGCTGAACTCAGAGTGAGAGGCAGCGAGGGGCAGACAGGCCATGAGGGCAGCGAGCTGTGGAGTAAGTCCCAGAACAAAGCCTGCAGAGTGCTCAGGGCCCTCAGCACTCTGGCCCCGGCCCCCCACCACACCGGCACCCACAGCTCCATTTGTGACCCCCAAACCAAGTGCAGCTTCACCACTCAGACTGCTCTCAGGGCCACAGATAGGGAGGCCACCAGGTGAAATTCTGAGCATTATTGATTCTTCCTTTCTCTTCAGATTCTAATACAGCTCAGGACAATAATGGCATTATTATTGATCCTTTATCTAAAATTTTAGTATTTTGTCT
Source organism: Redunca redunca (assembly GCA_006410935.1). Classification (NCBI taxonomy): domain Eukaryota; kingdom Metazoa; phylum Chordata; class Mammalia; order Artiodactyla; family Bovidae; genus Redunca; species Redunca redunca. The sequence continues at coordinate 151,218 of SJYQ01006559.1, forward strand.
ATCATGAAATTTTTCACTGTGATTTTTTTAAAGGCACTATTAAGATATCATTTGCTTCTGAATTTTGTGGCAGCTCCTTAAATTGTGCATCTGAAGTAGGTGCCTGGCTGGCCTCGCCCAAGTCCCAGCCCTACTTCTCCTGCCTCATCTTTTCTGTGCTTCCCTTTTTACTCCATCTCCACTTGCCAAATCTCCCCTTTCCCAGGCCTGGTCCTATTCTCCACAAAGTTCTCAGGCTGTCTCCCTAGAAGGGGTCCTCTCTCCTATGGCACCGGCCATAGGAGCTGGTCACACTTTCCTGGCACAAACTGAATGTTGCCTCAGACGCCTGACCGAACGCTCCCACTGGACACCCTGAACTTAAGAAGATTCTATCGTATTGATCTCTGTGTCTTAGTTGGGATTTGCCTCAGCATAAAAATATAGCCAAAAACTAGCAACTGTTTGGTAAATGAACAAACGAATGAGACCCCAGAAGAAAGCTACTCTATTGTAGAGACAAGCACCAGAGGTCTTTCTCAGACATGGACTCACCGAGCATCCCAGAGGATGGGGGATTTGGCTGGATCAGCTCTGAGGAGATTTCTTGAATGACGTCCCACAGCTCCCAAGGCATCTGGGGCTTGAGGATGTAAAAGGGCTGATCAGGATGCAGCTTACGATAGCTCTTGAAGTTATTGAAGAAACTGTAGTCGGGATTCCTGTACCACTGAAAAAGAAGGAAGAGATCTCCTCAAGGAGAGCAATGGGCTGGTCTGCTGCCACCCCGACATTCATCATCTTCTGAGGACTAGGGGAGGTGGCGAGGGACCACTCCTGGCAGACTCCTGAGAGACATCCCTTCATCAAGATAGACTCCATGCTTCTCCTCCATATCACAGCTCTCACTTGATAGCAGGGCACCCAGCACACAGCCTGTGCTCACAGGGACATTTGATCTTGGTGACCATGGAACAGCTTCAGACCTTAGGATCACAGACTGGGAAAGATATCAGAGCTGAGAGGGGCTCTTGGCCCTATCTAACCCCACCTCTCTTTTTTAAAGGGGTGAGAACTGGGACCCAGATAGCCACAGCAGTGGACTCACAGTCCTTGACCTGACCCAGGAAAATTTCAGTTCTAAGTGGGATCAGCGCAAAACTGTAAACCGAGGTAGGTAGAGGAGGGTGCCAGGGATCACCAGAGCCTGTCAGCTACCGGTGTGTCCACATGAGAACTGAGTCTACCAAGGAGAGTGCTCTCTGTCCCTCCTCCTTAAAGCCTGTATCCTGTGGCCACTGCAGCCCACGCCAGGGAGAGGCCAGCTGACTTGTGTGACAAACAGTGAGAGGCCAGAGAAGCTAGAGCCCAGAAGGACTGAGGCTCTGTCTCCTGCCCTGGAAAAGCTGACGTTGCAGATCTGGGCCCTCTGCTTAGCAGATGGAGTCCCAGGCAGAAAACCCTACCACCACCACCACATTCTGTTTTCCTCATCTGTAAAATGGGAATAACCATGCTTCTGCCTACTTCTTTCTGTTGCTATAAGAGTGAAATGAAAAGTGTCTGGAAACTGAAGTGTGGGACAAGTAATATTGTGTATAGGAGAGACAGTAACAACTGTCTATGCCTGCTGCTGCTCACCAGAAATAATTACTACATGAACACAATCCACCCCAGATGGTGGGAAATCCAGCCACTATTACTCCTGATACAGACCATAGTTGGGAGAAAAATACATGGCAATGCAGGGCAGGCACGGAGAGCACTGGTATAGGACAGGAATCCTCCTGAACAACTAATCCAAAAGTGAGGTGCCCTGAAATGGAACCAGTCAGCCCTCAGGGTGGCTAGGTCAACCACAACTTTAAAAACCCAGTACGTCAGGGAAATGTATAGAAAACAGGTGACTCAATACCAATTTCCCATGGACATCCACTTACCTTTGGAATATCTGAATGGTAAACAGATGGGTCCCACACAATTAGGATTCCTTCATTGTACAGACTGTCTTTGAGGAAGCCCGCTTCTGTGGTGACCAACTGCAGGAAGAAAAAGGCTGTCACCTGGACATTTACATGTGAGTGTTGGCTTGTAGCAGTACCTGACATATCTAAGTGCCACCTGAGTCCCTAGAGCCCAGTGAAGTGTCTTAAGTTTTGGGGCAGCACTTGTGAGAAGAAGGCAGAGATGACAGCTGGAACTGTGTGGACCTTAAAGGACATTTTGTCATAACCCATCAGCCACATAGCAGAAAGGGTTTCACTCAGACTTTTGAGATTATTGGAGAAAGGGTACAGTGAACATGGCTTGGGGTAGAGTCCCGTCATCATGCCTCATATGGAGGTCAGGGGGCTGAGGTTTAAAAGTCAGAATCACATATAACCAAAATGATCTCTGAAAAGCCCTTCAATCACCTATCAAGCCCGGCATGGAGTAGTTCTACAGAGCATGCTGGAGACAGATACAGGACATCTGAGAGTCCAATACAGGCGCTGGTTTCTGCCACATTGGACCGGATGTCAGAATCTGTGCTTGAGCACCAAAGTAGTTGGCCCACGTGGAGGGGCCATCAGTTCAGTTGCTCAGTCATGTCCAACTCTTTGTGACATGAATAACAGCACGCCAGGCCTCCCTGTCCATCACCAACTCCCGGAGTGCACTCAGACTCATGTCCATTGAGTCGGTGATGCCATCCAGCCATCTCATCCTCTGTCATCCCCTTTTCCTCCTGCCCCTGATCCCTTCCAGCATCAGAGTCTTTTCCAATGAGTCAACTCTTCACATGAGGTGGCCAAAGTACTGGAGTTTCAGCTTTAGCATCATTCCTTCCAATGAACACCCAGGGCTGATCTCCTTCAGAATGGACTGGTTGGATCTCCTTGCAGTCCAAGGGACTCTCAAGAGTTCAAGAGTCTTCTCCCACACCACAGTTCAAAAGCATCAATTCTTCGGCGCTCAGCCTTCTTCACAGTCCACCTCTCATATCCATACATGACCACTGGGAAAACCATAGCCTTGACAAGATGGACCTTAGTTGGCAAAGTAATGTCTCTGCTTTTGAATATGCTATCTAGGTTGGTCATAACTTTTCTTCCAAGGAGTAAGCGTCTTTTAATTTCATGGCTGCAGTGATTTTGGAGCCCAGAAAAATAAAGTCTGACACTGTTTCCACTGTTTCCCCATCTATTTCCCATGAAGTGATGGGACCAGATGCCATGATCTTCATTTTCTGAATGTTGAGCTTTAAGCCAACTTTTTCACTCTCCACTTTCACTTCCATCAAGAGGCTTTTTAGTTCCTCTTCACTTTCTGCCATAAGGGTGGTATCATCTGCATATCTGAGGTTATTGATATTTCTCCTGGCAATCTTGATTCCAGTTTGTATTTCTNCCATTTCTGTCCTTTATTGAGCCCATCTTTGCATGAAATGTTCCCTTGGTATCTCTAATTTTCTTGAAGAGATCTCTAGTCTTTCCCATTCTGTTCTTTTCCTCTATTTCAAAAATATTAAGGGATGATAAAATAAAGTTTGTATTCTGGCTGTTAGATTTACAAATCTGCCACAGTTGCAAAGCTAGTTAATGCTCTAGGAAGACAAAATGATTTTCAGGGTCTTGAGGAGATCTGAAAAATGATATGGAGTCTGTGGGTCTTAAGGGAAGACCTGACTTTGCAAACTGGATCTAGACAGGGAAGTGCTAAACAGAAGGGCACCACAAATGGAAACCTACCACAAACCCAAAATCCAAGGGTCCTGTCATTCAACGTGCAATCACAGGAAAAGTCATTCAAAGAACCATAAAGTAGTAGGGGAAATAAATGTTGGAAAGTACTTAAATGTTTGAGCAAAGGAGATTGATAGAATAAGCTGTGAAATTTACCCACAAAGGAGTACTATGCAGATGCAACAAAGAATGAGGAAGATTTCTGTGAACTGATATGGAGTGATTTCCAGAAAACACTGGGAAAAAGCAGAGTATAGAAGAGCATATACTGTCCACTGTATTTTTGTATGGAATACAGGAATTTAAAAAAAAAAACATATACATCTATCTGTCTTTACAGATACAAGAAATCACAAAACAGTAGTCACTTCTATACAAAGGGTGGTAGTGAAATAGGGTGGAAGGAATTCAGTAGGAAGTAATGCTTTTCTGAGTATGCCTTTTTGGATAGTTTTGAATTCTAGAAACATGTTAACATTCTGCATGTTTTTTTAGAAGAAGAAAAAGAAAAACCTAGAATTGAAACAAAACAAGTACAATTGAATTTCAAATGAATTTATAATCAAAGTGAAGAGAAACAGAAGAGCTAATCAAGGTAACTTGCTGCTGCTGCTGCTAAGTCACTTAAGTCGTGTCCGACTCTGTGTGACCCCATAGACGGAAGCCTACCAGGCTCCCCCGTCCCCGGGATTCTCCAGGCAAGAACACTGGAGTGGGTTGCCATTTCCTTCTCCAATGCATGAAAGTGAAAAGTGAAAGGGAAATCAAGGTAACTTAGGTACACATTATTTGGCCATAAATCCTTAATTTTAGGCAGGGTGTGAAAGAGAACTGCAAACCCTGAAATTTAAATAGGTTTGCTTTATGTAGAGATATACAAAATAATTTTCAAATTACTCTAGATGTATTATAGATATAACCAAATAAATCAATGTGCTGATGTGAGGAGGAGGATTCTCACTGTGGAAGAAGAGGGGATGCAAATACATAATGGAAAGGCAAGTACCTTTATCTGAATAGACTGAGGTATCAACTAGAGTCTGTCATTTCTAAAACAGGCATATGTGCACGTATATGCATGTGTGTATATGGATGTGTATATATACCTACAGGTATGCATATATATGGAGAAGGAAATGGCAACCCACTCCAGTGTTCTTGCCTGGAGAGTCCTATGGACAGAGGAGCCTGGTGGGCTGCTGTCCATAGGGTCACACAGAGTGGGACATGACTGAAGTGACTTAGCATGCATGCATGCATTGGAGAAAGAAATGGCAACTCACTCCAGTATTCTTGCCTGGAGAATCCCAGGGACAGAGGAACCTGGTGGGCTGCCATCTATGGGGTCACACAGTCAGACACAACTGAAGTGACTTAGCAGCAGCAGTAGCAGCATGCATATATATGGGCTTCCCCGGTGGCTCAGACAGCAAAAAATCCTCCTGCAATGTGGGAGACTTGGGTTCGATCCCTGAGTTCAGAAGATCTGCTGGAGAAGAGAACAGCTACCCACTCCAGTACTCTGGCCTGGAGAATCCCATGGAGTGTATAGTCCATAGGGTCACAGAGTCAGACATGACTGAGCGACTTTCACATGCATATATATAAATGCCCTGGAGAAGGCAATGGCACCCACTCCAGTGCTCTGGCCTGGAGAATCCCATGGAGGGAGGAGCCTGGTGGGTTACAGTCTGTGGGGTCGCAAAGAGTTGGACACGACTGAGCGACTTTACTTACTTACTTATATATAAATGAACAAATACACATGTATGTGTATTGTGCGTGTACCAGCATATATTTCCTCTACCTACTTAAAGGGCCAAGAAGCAAAGATTACTTCATTAGGCATGAACATACCTAGTACCTAGATCTTAGTTTCTAATGTCAGTGTTCACTTAAAGGAATCAGAGCTCCTTGGGAAGAAATGGCATATCCCAGAACTAGGGTAGAATAGTATGGGGAAATAAAACTTACCATGATGTCTCAGCACTCTTGCAAAAAGCCCTATTCTCCTGAGACTTTATAAATCATGATAATAAAATCTATAGCTAATTTGTCTAGTTAACTGCTCTTCTCTGACTCCAAACATAATGAAACTTTGCTTATCTCCCCGAGAAGCTAAATGGTTATAACTCAGACTATAACTCAAGATTAATACAGAGGTATTCTAAGAGATATTCTGGAGTAGGAAGAAAGAGATCTAGGAACCCAGAGAGAGCTCTAGATATGTTTGTTTATATTCCAAAGGGCTGGAGTAAGAAGGGGGCTCTCTTTAGGAGGAAAAGAGGACAGCTACATCCTGCCTTTTATAAGCAAGGGGAAAAAAATCACTTCTTTTTTGCTCCTTTCTTATGGGGTACTGGCTACTCATGTAGGATAACTGGCCTGGCTCTTATTGCATTGCCCTAGGAATAAAAACTAAGGCAGAGAGAGATTAATGCATATTATTTAAGGTAAATAAAGGGCTTCCCAGGTGGCCCAAGTGGTAAAGAATGTGCCTGCCAATGCAGGAGATGTAAGAGACGTGGGTTCAATTCCTAGGTTGGGAAGATCCCTTGGAGTTGGAAATGGCAACCTGCTCCAGTATTCTTGCCTGGAAAACCCCATGGACAGAGAAGCCTGGCAGGCTACAGTCCATAGGGTCTCAGAGAAGTCAGATGCAACTCAGCACACATATTTAAATATGAAATCCATCACTGATCTAGAACGCTTTGTGGATACATTCAGGATAAAATTAATAAATATGAAATATTAAAAACCCAACTGCTGCTAATCGCTTCAGTCATGTCCGACTCTGTGTGACCCCATGGACGGCAGCCCACCAGGCTCCCCCGTCCCTGGGATTCTCCAGGCAAGAACACTGGAGTGGGATACCATTTCCTTCTACAATGCATGAAAGTGAAAAGTGAAAGTGAAGTCCCTCAGTCGTGTCTGACTCTTCGCAACCCCATGGACTGCAGCCTACCAGGCTCCTCCATCCATGGGATTCTCCAGTCAAGAGTACTGGAGTGGGTCACCATTGCCTTCTCCAAAAACCCAACAGATAGATACTAATGAACTAGAACATCTCGTTATGCCAGAAAGTATAGGAGTATTTTAAAGAAATGATGAGGACATGCATGTCATAGAACAAGAGCCAGTTTAAACCTGGGGAAAATTGAATACCTAGGTAGCTGGGAACTATAGAATGAATTATAAACCATTGAAAACAGAGCAATCTATGAGTTTTTACCAATAACAAATACAGAAAGAAAAGAAGGAAGAAAGGGAGGGAGGAAAAGAGGGAGGAAGGAAATAAATGGAGAATGAGAAGGGAGGCTTCTTGCTTATAGTAAAATTCTGAGTGCTGACTAGATGGCATGGAGGAGGGGGGGCTGGAATTAAAAGACCCTCATTTTGCAACCATCACAGTAAAGATTGGTTCAGGCAAAAGTGATCACTACATGTTAAATATAGCAGGAAATTTTGATGCAGAGCAGAGTAATGACATAGTATTAAAGTGTTCACTCATAGATTTCAAGGGAAAATGTAATTACACAGTGGTCTCATCAGACACCACCACATTTAGGTACTCAAAATAAAAATCAGCTGAAGGGCAGATAGATATGGATGCCTCCTGATGTGATGGTCTAAGAGGGACACCATGTCATTTGTGTGTTTTTCCAGTGAAGAGTGCAGAAACTGAATAGAAGCATCAGATAAACTCTAAAAAAAAAAAAAAATTAAAGGACTTAATTTTTTTTTTTTTAAATGTTAGTGTCTTAAAAGCCAAGGCTATGGAACTATTCCAGGTTAAAGGAGACTGAAGAGGCATGACAACTAGATGCAGCCCCTGATCCTGAACTGGATTCTGAACTAGAAGAAAAATCATAAAAGACATCACTGGAGAAATTAACAAAACTGCAATGCAGCCAGATTAAAGTATGGTATCAATGTAAATGTATGAAGTTGATACCTATGTTTTGCTTACCTGAGACAATATTCTTAGGAAATACACATTAAACTATTTTCTTAGTTCAGGCCACTACAACAAATATACCACAGACTGAATGCCTTAAACAACAGACATTTATTTCTCACAGCTCTGAAGGCTGGGAAGTCTAAGATCAAGGTACCAGCAAATTCAGTTCCCATGCGAGGGCTCACTTCCTGGCTTGCAGATGGTTGCCTTCTTCCTGTGTCCTCCCATAGCAAAGAGAGAGCAAGTTCTGGTATCTCTGTTTATGATACCAATCCCATCATGGAAGCCTCCCCCTCAAGAACTTCTGAAAGAACTTCTTTATATCTTGAGGGCTTCAAGGTATGAACTTGGGGGAGAAACATTCAGTCCATAACATTCTATCCTTGGATCTCCTAAAATCATGTCCTTCTCACATGCAAGTACATTTAATTCCACTTCAACATCTTCCAAAGTTTTAACTCATTCCAGCAGCTATTCTAAAGGCTGAAGTCCAAAGTTTTATCTAAATATTATCTAAACCAGAAAAGAACAAAATGATTCAACCTAAAGTAAAACCTTCTGCTGTGAACCTGCGAAACTGGATAAATTATGTGCTTCCGAAATACACTGGTGGAACAGACATAGGATAGAGTCTCATTCCAAAAGGGAGAAATTGGAATGAATAAAGAAATGACAGGTTCCAAGAAGGTCCAAGCCTAGCAAAGTAAATACCATTATAGCTTAAGGCTGGAGAATAATCCTCTTTGTTTTGATGCTATGCATTATGGACATGGTGGGGCATCAGTCCCACCTGCGTGGCTCTGCTGGGTATGGGTCACTCTACAAAGGCCCTGGGCAGCTGCCACCTGGCCTATTGAGGTCAAGACAATCCCTTCTCCCCTTTGGAACCAAGGAAGCAGCCCTGATGGTCTCTGAATCACCACTGGGATACCTTGTCTTGAAGAATGGTATCTGCTTGCAGGCAAAGAGTTGTATAGTTTGGTCCCATAGCATCTAAATCTGACAGCCTGCCTTCACCTTGTCTTCTTTCATTCAAACTAGCAGTGTTTCTGCTAGGGTGGCTGATTAGGTCTGTGATTCACTCCCAAATTGACCTTTTAAATCAAATGCTTCTTGGGCCATCCCCTTAGTGTTTTTGTCAAAACAAGCTTTCTCATTTTTTGCAATATACAGATAGGCTGGGGATTTTCCAAATCTTAAGTTCTGTTTCCTTTCTGCTAAATAACTCCTTCTTCAATTCATTTCTCTCCTCTCATATTTTAATGAAAGCAGTCATGAGGAATCAAGCCACTCCTCCAACACATTCCCTAAGACAATTTCTTAAAACTTGCCTCAGATATCCAGTTTCTTCACTCACAAGTTCTACCTTCCACAAACATTAGTCAGTCAGTCAGTTCAGTCACTCAGTCGTGTCAGACTCTTTGCGACCCCATGAACTACAGCACGCCAGGCCTCCCTGTCCATCACCAACTCCCAGAGTCCACTCAAACCCATGTCCATTGAGTCGATGATGCCATCCAACCATCTCATCCTCTGTCATCCCCTTCTCCTCCTGCCCTCAATCTTTCCCAGCATCAGGGTCTTTTCCAATGAGTCAGCTCTTTGCATCAGGTAGCCAAAGTATTGAAGTTTCAGCTTTAGCATCAGTCTTTCCAATGAACACCCAGGACCGATATCCTTTAGAATGGACTGGGTTGGATCTCCTTGCAGTCCAAGGGACTCTCAAGAGTCTTTCCCAACACCACAGTTCAAAAGTATCAATTTTTTGGTGCTCAGCTTTCTTTATAGTCCGACTCTCATATCCATACATGACCACTGGAAAAACCGTAGCCTTGACTAGACGGGCCTTTGTTGACAAAGTAATGTCTCTGCTTTTTAATATGCTGTCTAGGTTGGTCATAACTTTCCTTCCAAGGAGTTAGCGTCTTTTAATTTCATGGCTGCAATCACCATCTGCAGTGATTTTGGAGCCCAGAAAAATAAAGTCAGCCACTCTTTCCCCATCTATTTCCCATTAAGTGATGGGACCAGATGCCATGTTCTTCGTTTTCTGAATGTTAAGCTTTAAGCCAACTTTTTCACTCTCCACTTTCACTTTCATCAAGAGGCTTTTTAGTTCTTCTTCACTTTCTGCCATAAGGGTGGTGTCATCTGCATATCTGAGATTATTGATATTTCTCCCGGCAATCTCGTACCCAGTTCCAAAGCAACTCGCACATAGGTATTTGTTACAGCAGCACTCTACGGCTCAGTAACAACAACAACAAAAAAATCTGCTCCAGCTACTATAACAAAATACCATAGACTAGGTATGGTAGAAATCAAAAGATATTGATCTCTCATAGTCCTGGAGGCTGAGAAGTCCAAGGTCAAGGTGCCAGCAGATTTGGTTACTGATGAGGGCTGCCTTCTCACTGTGTCCTCACGTGGCAGAGAGCAAGCAAGCTCTGGTCTCCCTCTTCATCCTGGGGACTCACCCTCAGGACCTCATCTAAACATATTTCTCTCCCAAAGGCCCCACCTCCAAATACTATCATACTGGAAGTTAGGGTTTCAACATACAACTTTGGGGAGGCAGCCGTAAACTTTCTGTCTGTAATAAGTTTTTAGGGATTAATGTCTGTGATGTACACATGGTAAGTTGCTTTAGTCATGTCTGACTCTTTGCAACCCATGGACTGTAGCCCACCAGGCTCCTGTGTCCATGGGATTTTCCAAGCAAGCATACTGGAGTGGGTTGCCATTACATTCTCCAGGGGATCTTCCCGACCCAGGGATCAAACCTGCATCTCATATCTCCTGCATTTGCAGGTGAGTTCTTTACCACTAGCACTCTCAAATGAAAAAAATAAGATATTATGAAAGATAGATAGGGCATATGATACAGCAGTGGGGTAAAATGTAAAAATAATAATAAATGAATCTAGATAAATGATATATAGGCATTCTTTGTATTCATCATATTATTGCAACTTTTCTAGAGGTTTTCAAGTTTTTCCAAATAAAAAGTTCAAAAAAATAAATTGGAGGAAGTTTGGAAGCAATCCATTGAATGAGAAGGTTCCCTGGACTATATTTCACTAGACAAATATTTCTTGCACATCTACTATGTAATGTAGATATGTGATAGGCACTATTCTGGCAGTTGGGCATCGGGCATCTGTGAATAAAACAGACCAAAATACCTCCTCTCCTAATGGGAGAGCTGGGTAATAAATGAGATGGATAAATAAGATGATGGGAGTGAGAAAACATGGACTTAGAAGGTGTCATCAGAGAACCAGGAAAGAGTCCTGGGCCAAGTGTTACAAAGGCTTCAGTCTACATGGCCTGCCATTGCCCTGCGTGCACCTGTACCAGTCACCTTCTCTTCTCAGGCCTCAGTTATCTCATTTGTAAAATGAAATGATCGAGCAAGACACTGGGCTTCACCAGGGCAGGGAGCATGTCTATTTCTGTTCTGTTGTTAGCGGATGAGTTCTAGCTCTGCTCACAAAGTCTGGCATAGAGCAAGTGATCAATAACTCATTCTGGAATGAATGAACGGCTATTTGATCTCCAAAGTCATTTTTAGCTCTAGGATTTCCAATACTATTTGACTCACCTTGAAGGATGTCATGTCACCTCAGACATCATATCTGATTCCACAGATATTAGGATAATGAGGGAATTATGAACAACTTTATGCTAACAAAGTCAATAACTTAGAAGAAATGAACAAATTTCTTGAAAGATACAGACTACCAAAACTCAAGAAGTCAAGAAGAAACAAGTAACATGAATAACTATTTATTATGTGTCTATTTAAAAAAAATGAATTTGTAGCTAAAAACTTTCCCACAAGGTAAATTCTAGGCCCAGATGACTTTACTGGTGAATTCTACCAAACAGTCAAGAAAACAGTAATACTAATCTACACAAACCCTTCCAGAAAAATTTTGGAGGAACAATTCCCAACTCACTCTCAATGGCAGCATTACTCTGGTATCAAAAACACTGACAGATGTTATAAGAAGGGAAAATTACAAACTTACATCCCTCATGAACATAGATGCAAAAATTCCTAGCAAATGACCTCAAAGTGTAGACAAAAAATTTTTAGGGTTGAGTGAGGTGTAAGCATTAGTTGCAGGTGGTAAATGAGCTGAAATGGGGTGTGAGGTCAGAGAGAGGTTATTTTAAACATAGCTATTTTCCACAAATTAAATATAGGTTTTGAATGTCCCCTTCTCAATTCAGTAATGCCCGCACAGAAAGAATTTCATGCCAAAGACATGCCTTATCTAAACTAGCAGCCCCACACTGGAGTATACACCCTTCTGCTTTTCATTGCAGTAAGAAAACAAAATGATCTACCCTCTTAACAAACTGTTAAGTGCAAAATACAGTATTATTAACTATATACAAAATGTACAGCAGATCTCTAAAACTTTTTAATCTTGCACAATTGAAACTTTATACCCATTGAATAGCAATTCCCCATCTGCCCATCACCTCAGCCCCTGGAAACCACCACTTAACAGTCTGTTTCTATAGAATATTAGCTTCAAAAAAAGGGGAAAAAAAGGAAATTGTACCAAATATGACAATATGGATGAACCTGGAGGACATTATACTGAGGGAAATAAAACTGCATCCATTTATATGAGGTATCTTAAAATAGTCAGACTCATAGGAAAAGAATATACTCTGTTTTTGCACTTCACCTTTACTGGCCTTGTGTGCGTGTGTGTTGGGAGAAGACTCTTGAGAGTCCCTTGGATGGCACGGATCAAACAAGTCAATCCTAAAGGAAATCAACCCTGAATATTCACTAGAAGGACTGAAGCTGAAGCTGAATCTCTAATGCTTTGGCCACCTTGATGTGAAGAGCTAACTCACTGGAAAAAAACGCTGATGCTGGGAAAGATTGAGGGCAGGAGGAGAAGGGGATGACAGAGGATTAGATGGTTGGATGGCATCACTGACTCAATGGACATGAGTTTGAGCAAATTCTGGCAGATAGTGAAGGACGGGAAAGCCTGGCACACTGCAGTCCATGGGATCACAAAGAGTTGGACATGACTGAGCAACTGAACAACAATAACAACATGTTGGGGGTGGGGTGTCTTTTTCTCTTCATCCAAGGGGAAGTCCTTATGAGCACTGTTTTCTTCTGCTCTTCCCTCACACTAGGCAGGATCTTGTGGGAACTTATTTGATTGACTGACTGGAATCAGGGTAGCTGGCCCCACACCACAACAGATGGGCTACACAAAGAAAAGAAGACCAAGGGCAGCTCTGACATGTTGAAAGTCACTTATGACCTAGAGGTCTGGAGTAAGAAGGTACCCTGAGTCCAATATCGAGTCGATCTCCTTCTCTGGCTCTGAAAAATACCAACGACCTAGAAAAGCTTAAAAGAAAGTTCAGGGGAGTTAAAATACCACCAGCAAACAAACCTAGATCCAATCCACCTCTACTGCTTATCTCCTACCCAATCTGAGCAACTCCCTTCACTCTTTGAAGCTAGTTCAATTCAGTTCAGTCACTCAGTTGTGTCTGACTCTTTGCGACCCCATGAACTGCAGCATGCCAGGCCTCCCTGTCCATCACCAACTCCCGGAGTTCACTCAGACTCACATCCATTGAGTCAGTGATGCCATCCAACCATCTAATCCTCTGTCAT
>SJYQ01006560.1:9983-34105 GCA_006410935.1 Redunca redunca
AAAAGCAGAGACATTACTTTGCCGACTAAGGTCCGTCTAGTCAAGGCTATGGTTTTTCCTGTGGTCATGTATGGATGTGAGAGTTGGACTGTGAAGAAGGCTGAGTGCCGAAGAATTGATGCTTTTTAAGTGTAGTGTTGGAGAAGACTCTTTGAGAGTCCCTTGGACTGCAAGGAGATCCAACCAGTCCATTCTGAAGGAGATCAACCCTGGGATTTCTTTGGAAGGAATGATGCTGGAGCTGAAACTCCAGTACTTTGGCCACCTCATGCGAAGAGTTGACTCATTGGAAAAGACTCTGATGCTGGGAGGGATTGGGGGCAGGAGGAGAAGGGGACGACAGAGGATGAGATGGCTGGATGGCATCACCGACTCGATGGACACGAGTCTGAGTGAACTCCGGGAGATGGTGATGAACAGGGAGGCCTGGTATGCTGGGATTTGTGGGGTCGCAAAGAGTCGGACACGACTGAGCGACTGAACTGAACTGAACTGAGGGCTGTTTTATGATCCTGTATCTGTACCCCATTTTATTCTTAACAAGGGCATATATAACTTAAAAGTGCATCTTAATTACTGTGTTAGTGGGTGCACAGAAATACAGATGTTATACCTAGAAATGGCTCTTCTGAGTTTAAATCTTGAGGAATTATTTCCCATTTCCTTCCCACCATTACTGCCTTTTTAGACGGTTTAAAAAAAAGTTGGCTTTGGTCAAGTTTAATTCTCTAACATATCCTTAACAAGTTTTGGTGTATATTCTGTCGGTAAAATTGAAATTTTGGGATTTCTTATTGTTTCTTATTTTAAATTTTCCCTTGAGTTCTTTTAGCTTTGGCATCACATATTTTAGGATTTGCATATACATTCAGAACAGTTAGATTTTTGTGAATATTAATCATTTTATTGCAAAAGCTACCTCTTTGTCTTTATAGTTACTTATTTTGCCTGTAATTAATATAGTCACTTGACTCTTCTATAGTTTCTGTTTGCATAGCTTTGCCCTTCCCCACCATTTGCTTGGGTTCAATGTGTGTCTTTTAAAAGACAACCTATAGTTGCCTTTTTAGCAAATCCAGCCTAGCATATGTGACATTTATTTGGAATATATGTACTATTTACATTTACTCCCAATTTAAGAATGCCTACTCATTTATTTGCTGTTTGTGTCTCATTTTTAATATGTCTTCTTTGACTGTCTCTACTCTTAAGTTCCTGTTACTTACTGTATGCTGTTTAATTCTTGTTGTTTTTTTTTTATTTTTTAGCTATATCTTTAAAAAATTATTGAGGTAAAATTCACATACTATAAAATTTGCTGCTTTAATACTTTAAAACTGTATGGTGCAGTGCTATTTGTACATTCAAAATGTGTGATTATACTGTTAGCTGATTTAGGGCATTTTCATCATCTCTAACCTAAAAAACCCCAGGAATTACTAACTGGGACCATTCTTTGCCTATAGCTTAAGAAACATACAACAGGTCTTTTGTATCTGATTTCTTTCAGTTATTATAAGGTTTTCAGAGTTTATTCGTGTTGTGTCATCTATCAGTATTTTATTCCTATATATGGCTGAGTCATTCTACCTCTTGTGAAAAGCCAGGGTATACCCACATTTGGTATATTTTGGTTATTCATTCATTCGTTGATGGATATTCAGGTATTTCTGAGTTTTTGCCTGTTATAAATATTTGGTCTCTCTTATCCCTGGCTTTGCTTCTCTAGTCCCAGTTATCTCCCTCTCCCTATCAGTTGTCATGTGCTGTTTTAAGTAGCATGATCAAATCTCTCACCCTTCTGCTACCGCCTGCCCAGAATGTGAACACCCTTGTCCAGCGTGTCCATGCTGTATATTTCTACCTGCCCCTTAGTCCTTAGTGATGTTCTCAGCAGATTGACTGTCTTAGTAATTTGTTCCAGTTTACCTTGTTTTACTAAATAATGGCCAAAATGTAGAAGAGTAGTGATGTCCTCAGTTTATAAGTCAAGCATAGTAAGAAAATATCTAAACTGAAGGAATATTTTGTATGTATTGGAAAAAAGTGAAAGAGCTACAGTGAAAGATCATCATACAGTCCTGTTTTTAAACATGATGGCTCTTTAGAAACATATCTGGAGTTTTGGATGAAAAACACATCTGGAGCTTTTGGACAAAAAAAAGCAATGCCTGGACATTTGCATTTTTGAAATACTCTAAAATAATTCTGATAGGCATCTGGATTTTGAAAAGGCATTATAGGCTTTTGATTACATGGACTTCTGTAAATTGAATGTTAGCACATTTAATATTGTCCCAGAGGTCTCTGAGACTGTCTCATTTTTACCATTTTGTTTTCTTTATTCTGCTCCTTGGCAGTTATTTCTACATTCTGTCTTCCAGCTCACTTATCCATTCTTCTACCTCACTTATCCATTCTTCTACCTCAGTTTTTCTGCTATTGATTTTTTTCTAGAGTATTTTTAATTTTAACGACTGTGTTTATTCGTTATTTCTTACACATCTTTGTTACATGTATTAGATGTTTCTTATATTTTTTCCATTCTAGTTTTGATCGATTGAAACTTCTCTATTACCATTATTCTAAATTCTTTTTCAAATACATTGCCTATTTCCTCTTCATTTATTTGGTCTTGTAGTTTTTTGTCTTTCTCTTTGATTTGTAACTTTATATTTTTGGACGGGTGGTACTATGTTCCTGTCTCACTAATTGTTTGGCCTGAGGTTTCCAGCAGTGAAGTTTGTGGACCACTGGTTAGAGTTGGGTCAAATGTGTACCTATGGAAGATGTCACTGCAATTAATATCCTTGGGGGCTGAGGTTCTGTTATTCCAACATTTCAGACTCAACACTCATGACTCAGAGGCTCAGATCTGGTCTCTGGCCTGTGAAGCTGGATTCTACAAGCTATAGGATGCAGAAAATGAAAAAAAAAGAAAAAAAATAGATAGGAAAAAGAAAAAGCAGAATAACTTCCAAAGAATAAAAGATAACAACTCCCAAAGGGTAAAGCCAGACTCAATAGCAAGAGAGAGAAGAAAAAAATATATATATATAAAAATGAGGGAGCAGAATAATAATGAAGATTAAAAAATAATAGAATAATCCTAGAAAATTAACAAATTGTAGAAAAAAATAAAAATATGCATGAAACAACTACTGGAAGGTAAAATTGAACTCCACTAGTAGTAAATAGTAAAACCACTGAAAAAAACCTCAAACACCAAAAGGCAAACAAAACTTAGGCTGTGAATAGAGGCTTGGGTGGGGAACAGCTTACATGGTGCAGGTGTTTAGTTGGGAGTGGGGTTCTGACCCAGTACCCAAGCCTTCAGAGAGGACCCTCTTTGGGATAGGGGCCTAGGCCCCATGGACCAAGAGGGCCTCTATAGTGCCTCCAGCTTTGGGGTATGAGAATAAGTCCAGGCCCCAAGGAGGCTCCCCAGGTCCTGGATGGGGGGATACCAGTAGGGTTCTTCTCTCCTTCACATGTGGAGGAACCCCTCTCTGGGCAGCCTTGCTCTGTCTCCATTCCCTTCTGCACCTGCAGGACCTCTGTGAGCTGAAGGTGCCTTCGGAAGTGACTGTAAGTAAGGTGGGGAGGTTGCTGAAGGGTGGAGGGGGTCCCTGGAAGAAGGAAAGGTAGAGGGGGCTCCTGAGTAGCAGAGAGCCAAGTCCAGAGATCAGACAGAGCCTATGGATGTGGGCACATGTAGGACAGGGTCTCTGGAGGGAGGAGAAAATGAGAGAGTGGAGGGGGACCCTGGAGAGTAGAAGGGGCCTCCAGGATGGCAGAGGCCTCAACCGGGAGAGAGGAGTGGTGGAAGACCCCTGGAGAGGGTCTTGGAAGGATGCCTTGGAGGGTGGAGGGGGCCCCAAAGGTGGGGGTGGTCCTGAAGGTGAAGGACAGAGGGCTTGGCCTGAGCACCTTACTAGATTCCCCAGGGCTGAGTGGAGATAGGAAGGGGACAGTAGGCAGTGCTTTGTTCTCAGAAGCCGGCAGGTGCCTCCCAAAGCCCAGCCATCCTTTTCCTTTTCCATCAGGAGCCTTCCTTCCCCCTCTCATTCACAAGATCTACTCAGATGGTGGGATCCCTGAAGAGTGTAGGGTGCCCCAGAGGGAAGAGGGCTCCATCGGAGGGAGGAGAGGCTCTAGAAGGCAGAGGTCCAGGCTTTTGGGGCCCCGAAGGCTCCTCAGGATCAACTGAAGGCAGAACCCCAGGTTCACCAGTGGATCTTTCTATCTCCTCAGAGATCCCTCCCCTTCCAGATGGAGCAAGGACTGCTACTCCCAGCACAAAGACTCTCCTCCTCCAGCAGACTCTCAGTTGATGGTCTCCAGGCCTTGAGCTTTCTCCATAACCCTCTGTCTGTTACCTGGTTTCCTCTGGGGCTCCTCCCATCAGCCTGTCCTCAGGAGGTCCCTGACCAGCAACCAGAAGGCATCCTAGGCATGGGGAGACATGGACTCTTTGTCTTCCTTCGCTGTGGCTGTGCCCTCCAACAATAAGCTTTTGATGTTCAGACTACTTTCACCTTGCTGCAGACTTCTATATAAACTCTTTCCTCCTCCTGCTTCTTGGAAACAGTCCCCTCAGGGTTACTTGAGATGCTTTTTAAAAATTCCTACCAAATATAACTCAACTTTTAGTTTGTGACCGTTTTCTTTAGGTTGAAAGTTTTGGCAGCCATCATGAAGGGACCCAGAGCAGATTTCTGTCCTCTGCCTGAACTCTATGAAAAACTAGAGCCTTGGTATCAGTATATCCCTCTTGTGCCCATCTACTCCTCAGGGAGTCTAGATGTATTTGAGTGAGTCTTTCCTGGTTCTCAGATCTCCTGTATTGGTAGAAAATCCTAAGTTTTATTTTGGTGAGCGAAAATGTTACCTTGTTTCAGGAAGACTTACCTAGGTTCAGTTCAGTTGCTCACTTTTAATACTCAGTGGGTTAATCTCTGTGGAAGGACTGGCAATGTTGTTTCAGCAGTGTCCTTTCAGTGTAAAGGCACTGGGATGTCTGAGTTTGGATACTAAGTGGTTAGCCTCATATAGAGACTGAGAAGACTTTGCTTACTAAAACACTGAGTAAAATGGTACTGAATTGTTAACGGAGAGCCTAACCTATTGTTTTCTCTTGAATTGGCTGCCTTACTCAGTCCAGTTCAGTTCAGTTCAGTCGCTCAGTCGTGTCTGACTCTTTGTGACCCCATAAATCACCACAGCACGCCAGGCCTCCCTGTCTATCATCAACTCCTGGAGTTCACTCAGATTCACATCCATTGAGTCAGTGATGCCATCCAGCCATCTCATCCTCTGTCGTCCCCTTTTCCTCCTGCCCCCAATCCCTCCCAGCATCAGAGTCTTTTCCAATGAGTCAGCTCTTTGCATGAGGTGGCCAAAGTACTGGAGTTTCACCTTTAGCATCAGTCCTTCCAAAGAACACCCAGGACTAGAATGGACTGGTTGGATCTCCTTGCAATTCAAGGGACTCTCAAGAGTGTTTTCCATCACCACAGTTCAAAAGCGTCAATTCCTCGGCTCTCAGCTTTCTTCACAATCCAAATCTCACATCCATACATGACCACTGAAAAAAACCATAGCCTTGACTAGATGGGCCTTTGTTGGCAAAGTAATGTCTCTGCTTTTCAATATGCTATTTATGTTGCTCATAACTTTTCTTCCAAGGAGTAAGCGTCTTTTAATTTCATGGCTGCAATCACCATCTGCAGTGATTTTGGAGCCCCCAAAAGTAAAGTCTGACACTGTTTCCTCTGTTTCCCCATCTATTTCCCATGAAATGATGGGACCAGATGCCGTGATTTTAGTTTCCTGAATGTTGAGGTTTAAGCCAACTTTTCACTCTCCTCTTTTACTTTCATTAAGAGGCTTTTTAGTTCTTCTTTACTTTCTGCCATAAGGGTGGTGTAATCTGCATGTCTGAGGTTATTGATATTTCTCCCAGCAGTCTTGATTCCAGCTTGTGCTTCATCTAGCCCAGCGTTTCTCATGATGTACTCTACATGTAAGTGAAATAAGCAGGGTGACAATAAACAGCCTTGATGTGCTCCTTTTCCTATTTGGAACTAGTCTGTTGTTCCATGTCCAGTTCTAACTGTTGCTTCTTGACCTGCATATAGGTTTCTCAAGAGGCAAGTCAGGTGGTCTGGTCTTCCCATCTCTTTCAGAATTTTCCACAGTTTGTTGTGATTCACACAGTTAAAGGTTTTGGCATTGAGTTGTTCAGTTGTGTGTGACTGTTTGTGACCCCATGGACCACAGCACGCCAGGCCTCCCTGTCCATCACCAACTCCCAGATTTACCCCAAACTCATGTCCATTGAGTTGGTGATGCCATCCAACCATCTCATCCTCTGTTGTCCCCTTCTCTTTTCGTCTTCAATCTTTCCCAACATCAGGGTCCTTTCAAAAGAGACATTCTTTGCATCAGGTGGCCAAAGGATTGGAGTTTGAGCTTCAGCATTGGTCCTTCATCTTCATCATCAGTTAGTAAGCCTTTATTTGAACAATCAACTTTAACGTATTCTACCTGTTTGTAAACTAAGTTTATTTTGCAATACCTGGTTCATATCTAATTTTTCAGTAAAGCCATGGGATCTTTAGTTTGCCTGGGTGTGTCTATGTGCACTTTATACGTCTGAGGTAACTCTAAAAGAAGGGGTCGGCTACACACTCCAGTATTCTTGGGCTTCCTGGTAGCTCAGTTGGTAAAGAATCTGCCTGCAGTGCAGGAGATCTGGGTTTGATCCCAGGGTTGGGAAAATTGCCTGGAGAAGGGAAGGGCTACCCACTTCAGTGTTCTGGCCTTTAGAATTCAGAGTTGGACACGACTGAGTGACTTTCAATTTCACTTTCTCCTTCTAAGCAGTACTGTCTAAATTTATAAGAAGTTCTATTTAATGTTAGTAAAAAGTGCTTAACATTTAAAATAGACCTTTCAAGATGAGTTTCAGGCTCACATGAACTGGGAAATAGTCAATATTAAGTTGATTCCTGATATTAATCAGGAATTAATTTTTTTAATTTTTTAAAATTTTATTGATGTGATTAATAAACATTTTAAGTTTAATGTTGTTGCTGCTGCTAAGTCGCTTCAGTTCTGTCCGGCCCTGTGCGACCCCAGAGATGGCAGCCCACCAGGCTGCCTGGGATTCTCTAGGCAAGAACACTGGAGAGGGTTACCATTTCCTTCTCCAATGCATGAAAGTGAAAAGTGAAAGAAGTAGCTTAGTTGTGTCTGACTCTTTGCAGCCCCATGAACTGCAGCCCACCAGGCTCCTCCGTCCATGGAATTTTCCAGGCAAGAGTACTGGAGTGGGGTGCCATTGCCTTCTCCATGTTTAATGTACCTATATTTAATTAATAGGACCTTCTAAGTATCTTGCAAGAAAGATAACTGAACATGATGAAACTTCAGATGCAAATGAAATATAACTTTGAGATAAAAATCTTTAAAGTAGTTATATTTTAGAAATGTCTACTTAAAATGATATTTCCAGATATTTGGTAACTTAACAGTCTAGAGCTGCATTACTGTAAGTGATGGAGTTTGTTAATTAGATGAAAGAGACTGAGACATCAGTTATTAATCCAAAAAATCCTAGAAGTATTTATGACTATTAATGAAAATGTTTGATGTTGTCCTGAGATGTTCTATATAAGAAATCAAATGATTTTAGAGATTATCACTGGTGTTTAT
The DNA here is from genome assembly GCA_006410935.1 of Redunca redunca. Taxonomy (NCBI): domain Eukaryota; kingdom Metazoa; phylum Chordata; class Mammalia; order Artiodactyla; family Bovidae; genus Redunca; species Redunca redunca. The sequence continues at coordinate 17,703 of SJYQ01006560.1, forward strand.
TTTCACCAGTCTATAGAATGCCATTGTAAAGATAGTTCATAATTGCTTACTTCTTAGCTTTGCTAAAAATTAAGGTTTTAAGAGTTGAGGATTCTAATTTAAACATTTAATTAAAGCTATTGGAAATAGTACAGTAATGCTGCAGTACACAGTAAGAAATAGAATGTGTGTTTTCGGTAAAGAAGGTATGAGAAATGGAATTACATTTTATTGGGGAGGAAAGAAAAAAATGAGCTGGTTAATTTTATTTGGAAGGAAAATGAGAGGCAGGATGGATACAGAAAGTGATAAGAAATTGTGGAAAGAAATCCTGAGGAAAAGGTTTTTTGCGTAGTCAGGATTAACTCAATTTAGATTCAAGTTAACTAAATCGATTTTGTAATGTGAGCTACTGCAGGACTGAAATTTGATTTTTCTCATTAGAAGTGCTCCTTTTTTATAACAAATTGAGTGTTTCTGAACCATTAAATGATGTATATTTGTTTTCTTTTTTTTCCGACTTTGGTTAATAAATGTTTCAGTTGCCTATGATCCTATTATGTTTTAAATTTTTTTGCTATTTCTAACAGACTTCTCCAAAACCAGAATCTAATCAAAGCTAAGGACAATACTGCATAGGAACCTGAAATGTTGGGTCCATGATTCAGGGTAAATTGGAAATGGTCAAACAGATGGCAAAAGTGAATATTGACATTTTAGTTATCAGTGAACTAAAATGGGCTGGAATGGGCAAATTTAATTCTGATGACCACCTGTATCTACTACTGTGGGCAAGAATCCCTTAGAAGAAATGGAGTAGCCCTCATAGTCAACAGAAGAGTCCAAAATGCAGTTCTTGGGTGCAGTCTCAGATCTCTGTTCATTTCCAAGGCAAATCATTCAGTATCAAAGTAATACAAGTCTGTGCCCCAACCACTAATGCTGAAGAAACTGAGTTGAAAAGTTCTATAAGAACCAGCAAGACCTTCTAGAACTAACACCAAAACAGACGTCCTTTTCATTGTAAGGGACTGGAATGCAAAAGTAGGAACTCGGGAGATACGTGGAGTAACAGGGAAGTTTGGCCATGGGTTACAAAATGAAGCAGAGAAGAGGCTACTAGAGTTTTGCCGAAAGAAATCTCTGGTCATAGCAAATAGCCTCTACAATGCAAGAAGTGACTCTGTACGTGGACATTACCAGATGGTCAATACTGAAATCAGATTGATTATGTTCTTTACAGCTGAAGATGGAGAAACTCTATACAGTCAGCAAAAACAAGACCAGGAGCATACTGTGGTTCAGATCATGAACAACTTATTGCTAAATTCAGATTTAAATTGAAAAATGTTGGGAAAACCACTAGATCATTCAGGTATGACATAAATCAAATCCCTAATGATTATACAGTGGAAGTGACAAATAGATTCAAGGGATTAGATATGATAGACAGATGCCTAAAGAACTATGGACCAAGGTTTGTGACACTTTACAGGAGGCAATGATCAAGACCATCCTTAAGAAAAAGAAATGCAAAAAGGCAAAATGGTTGTCTGAGGAGGGCTTACAAATAGCTGAGAAAAGAAGGAAACTAAAGGCAAAGGAGAGAAAGAAAGATATACCCACTTGATAGAGGGTTCCAAAGAATAGCAAGGAGAGATAAGAAAGCCTTCCTCAGTGATCAAGGCAAAGAAATAGAGGAAAACAATAGAATGAGAAAGGCTAGAGAAAGGTCTCCTAAAGAAAATCAGAGATACCAAGGGAACATTTCATGCAAAGTTAGGCACAATGAAGGATAGACACGGTATGGACCTAACAGAAGCAGAAATTATTAAGAAGAGCTGGCAAGAGTACACAGAATAGCTATACCAAGAAGATTTTCATACCCAGATAACCACGATGGTGTGATCATTCACTTAGACCCAGACATCCTGGAATGTGAAGTCAAGTGGGCCTTAGGAAGCATCACTGTTAACAAAGGTAGTAGAGGTGATGGAATTCCAATTGAGCTATATCAAATCGTGCAAGATGATGCTGTGAAAGTGCTGCACTCAAATGCCAGCAAATATGGATAACTCAGCAGTGGCCACAGGACTGGAAAAGGTCAGTTTTCATCCAGTCTCTAAGAAAGATAATGCCAAAGAATGCTCAAACCACTGCACAATTGTACTCATCTCACAAGCTAGCAAAGAAATGCTCGAAATTCTCCAAGCTAGTCTCCAACAGTTCTCAACAAAACTCCAAGCCAGTTCTTCAGCTGAGAATTCCCAGATTTTCAGGCTGGATTTAGAAAAGGCACAGGAAACAGGGATCAAATTGCCAACCTCCATTGGATCATCAAAAAAGTAAGAGAGTTCCAGGAAAAATCTATTTGTGCTTTATTGACTATGCCAAAGCCTTTGACTGTGTGGATGACAAGAAACTGGAAAATTCTTCAAGAAATGGGAATACCAGACCACCTGTCCTGCCTCCTGAGAAATCTATATGCAGATCAAGAAGCAACAGTAAGAACCGGACATGGAACTGGTTCAAAACTGGGAAAGGAGTATGTTAAGAATGTATATTGACACCCTGTTTATTTAACTTTTATGCAGAGTACATCATGTGAAATTCCGACCTGGATGAAGCACAAACTAGAATCAAGATTGCTGGGAGAAATATCAATAATCTCAGATATGCAGATGACAACACCCTATGGCAGAAAGCAAAGAAGAGCTAAAGAGCCTTTTGATGAAAGTGAAAGAGGAGAGTGAAAAAATTGGCTTAAACTAAGCATTCAGGAAACTAAGATCATGGTATCCGGTCCCGTCACTTCATGGCAAACCAATGGGGAAACAAGGGAGACAGTGACAGCCTTTATCTTTTGGACTCCAAAATCACTGTAGGTGGTGACTGCAGCAATGAAATTAAAATCACTTGCTCCTTGGGAGGAATGTTATAACAAACCTAGACAGCAATGTCCATCTAATCAAAGCTATGGTTTTTCCAGTAGTCATGTATGGATGTGAGAGTTGGACTATAAAGAAAGCTCAGCACCAAAGAATTGATACTTTCAAACTGTGGTGTTGGAGAAGATTGTTGACAGTCTCTTGGACTGCAAGGAGATCCAACCAGTCAGTGCTAAAGGAAATCAGTCCTGAATATTTATTTGAAGCACTGATGCTCAACCTGTAACCTTGATACTTTGGCTGCCAGATACAAACAACTGACTCCTTGGAAAAGATCCTGATGCTGAGAAAGATTGAAGGGAGGAGGTGAAGGGGATGGCAGAGAATGAGATGGTTGGATGGCATCACCGATTGGATGGACATGAGTTTGAGCAAACTGTGGGAATTGGTGGTTTCCATGAGAAACTGAAATGAAATCTGGTATGAATGCTTCAAAGAAACATTTGTGAGACATCTCAGATATATTAAGCTATTGTTTTGGTGTTTTAAATTTGGAAACATTGTTAGGATTAGAGAGGTAAACTTCAGATTGTTTATGAATATGTATCATTAATATGTATGGATAAGTGTCATTAATGTATTAATAATAACCCAAAATTTTACATGAAATCCATAATATGTGATATATCATGAAATAATGTTATAAAGTTATCAGTCATAACTTTATCAATCATCTTATAAAGTTATCATAATTCAAGTTATCATGTTGAAATATGTTATAGAAATAGTTTCCTAATTGCATTGTTCTCAAATCTTTAGCCTATAATTTTAAATTTTGTCCTTTATAGATTATCAATAAATTTACATTGCCTTTACAAAATGATTTTCAGAAAGACTCTAAAAAGAATTTTAAACATGTGTTTCTGATAGCCTTTAGGTAATGCCACTGAATTCAGTAACAGTGACTATCTGTTAATGAAAAATCCTGATTACTTCATGTGAGTCAACAGGAATCCTTTACATGGGACTGAATGAACTGAAAAATATGACATAACTTTGACTTTTGAAAACTGACAGTTAAAGCTATTTTTCAGTTAAGTTTTTTCTGTTATGCTGTGACCTACAATAAGTTGATAAAATATGCCTTTGTAGACAAGGATGAAACATTGCCCTACTTTTCTGCCTGACCTTGCCAAAATTTGAGTTATCCAGCTAACTTTGCTTTGGACTTGATGGTTTACTAGACTTGGATTCCAACTAGTTATACTAATTTTAATTTGTTTTACTTGTTTTCTTTGTATACCAGTTTATTTTATTCATAGTCTAGTTTTAGTTTGTTCTCTTTTTCAAATTGTTTATGTCTTTTTCTCTCTGTTGCTTTATAAATTTGTCAGTGTTATGAGCTACTTCATCTTATAAGATTGTTGTCTCGTATCTATCTCTTAAGATTGTTGGAGGTGTAACCCTGCCTCCAATAAATGTGTTGGTGACTAGGCAACTTAAAGTTATTATCAAAAAAAAAAAAGTTAGGTTCTGTATACAATTGATAATTATATAGTTTATTCCATGTATGGGAAGAAGCAGAAAAGAAAATATCTCCTGGATCTTAATAGGTTAGAAGGTGTATGATACAGAGAATCTTTGATTACTTGCTAATGGGCCATTCCAGAAGTTAACACCTGGAGTGACATAGCAATAGAACTTCCATTTGTCTGATCCCAGCACCATGGAATGAAAAATGGTCATGAAATGTCTCCCAAATTGGCTGAAGTTTTGGTCATAGGGAGGGACTATGGTAAGGAGTATTTCCTTCCAAATCAGTACACATGGATATCACAACTATTAGGGATTCCACCTTCCAAATGTTAATTTCTAAGCCCAGGAAGAACAATGCGTGCTATTCAGCAGGGGCCAGCTGTGGGCTGCCATTACTCCCTGCATGAAAAAGGAACTAAGGTTGTGAATAATCAAATCAAGGATGCTAGTCAGTGAGGGTGATTTCTGTAAACCCAGGCTCTTGCGTTTTCCCATACATTGAAAAGGACTAAATTCCTTAATTTGAGACAGCAGATTTTCCTTAGTTAAGAAAAATCTTTTGATGTTCAGACTACCTGCCCCTTGTTGCAAACTTCTATTTAACCCGACTCCTCCTTAAAACAGAACTCTCATATTCTAGGTTTTGACAATATTTTAAGTTGACAGAGGCTTGAAATTTTTTATTTTCACTTAATAGTGATTTCTGGAACCTAAGAAAAGATTCAGATTTTTAATTGTTTTCAGTGATTTGAGGTCCTGAAAGCCAAGTGGTATGGCCAAAAAGAAAAAGGAGAAAAAGATGATGGTGGGTAGTCATTCTGGGTTATACATAGTTTGGCCTAAACTTTATGTAAATTAAAATATAATAAGCGTATCTTGTCTTGCAAGTGTTACCATGAACACTGGAGGAAGGGAGTTATTTATTTCTGTCTTTAAATAAAGCAGATATGGTATGTGTGTTTGGTAGTCATAGGTCAGACTGTTTAATTCCCAACCAGGGAGTGACCCTGAGTAATGGCAGTGAAAGTGTGGAAACCTAACCTCTGGATCATTATGGAACTCCCTCTCCATCCTCCATATCTTAATGTATGAATAAAATTTCCCACAATTCGTGACAATTCTGGAGAACATTGTTCTTTATGCAGATACTCCAGAATACCGTTCTTTCTGATATTTTAATAAAATCTTAATTTCTTCTATCTGCAGGCTTCTGAAAGTTTTTTTTTAAAAGAGATTCTTTAAGTATTATCTTTTTCTCTAATAAAAGCATGAGAGATGTCTGTGGTAGGGGGTGAGATAATATTTGAGTTAGTATGTTTGAAATATGTGAGAAGCATTAGTAAGAAAATATATGATATATTTGCCTGAAAAACTATACTACATTGTGTATGGTGCTCTAAAATGTAGCATTTCTTTGCAGAAATACCTGAGATAGTAGCTATTGTTGAGCAGCTTTATCCAATAGAAATGTAGTAAAGCACAGAATTTTAATTTCTCATATGATTTTTAAATTTGGTAACTGTATTAACTAGTAAAGAGGAACATGAAATTGAATAGTATCTTTAACTTAATGGTCAACATAAAATTGTTAGTAAATATATCAGTCTTTTGTATGCAGTCTTTGTAATTTGTTGTGCAATTTACAGTTATAGCACATCTCAATTTGGACTTGGCACATTTCAAATGTAGTTAATGGCTCCTGAAATTTTAGTAAAGTTCTTTCTGCTTGTGTTTAGTTGAGTGTAGTTCAGTTGTGTGGACAAGGAGTGAAGTTATAATTTAGATTGGAAACTAACAGTCATTAAAGGAACTTCTAAATTATCTTATTTGGCAGGTCTTATTCTCGTTTTTTTCATATGTGACAGCTTTGAATCATAATCAAAACTTGAATTATAAATGATGGCTCTGCTAAGTAATTAGAAAGCTATTTCTTCTAATTTCTTTTTCTACAATATTTATTTATTATTTATTTATTTGGCTGCGTTGAGTCTTAGTTGTGGCATGCAGAAGCTTTTGTTGAGAAGCACGTGCTTCTCTCTAGTTGTGGCACACAGACTCGGTAGTTGCAGAGCATGGTGTTAGTTGCTCCACAGCATGTGGAATCTTAGTTTCCCTACTAGGGATTGAATCCTATATCTGAGAATTGGCTGGTGGGTTTTTAACCACTGGGACCATCAGGGAAGTCCCACTTTCTTCTAATTTCTGGAAAATTTGAATTCTGAGTCTTGATGGAAATAACACTGTTTGAGTTCTTGAGTACTCTCACAAAAGTATCTATCTGTTCTCTCAGAAAGCATGCAATTAGGATTTTGCTGTTTTCTTAATACTTATTTATAATTTCTTTTTTCTAGGCTGTTTGCTGCTACGAATCTCTAATCTTAAAAGCTGAAGGAAAAGTGGAGTCTGAATTCTTTTGTCAGTTAGGTCACTTCAACCTCTTATTGGAAGATTATCCAAAAGGTAATCTTTTTCATTTTTACAATTTCTGCTTCATTTGCAACATAGAAAAATGTGATTGTTTTTACTTTTTATCAACGTACTTAAAACTGTATTATAGTTTCTTCTAAGCTCATAAAGGGGCTTCCCAGGTGGTGTTAGTGGTAAACAACCTGCTTGCCAATGCACAGCTCCTAGATATGAGAGAGAGATGCACGTTTGATCCCTGGGTAGGGAATCAAACCTTGACCCTCTGGAGAAGAAATGGCAGTCCACTCCTGTATTTTTGCCTGGACGGCCCTGTGGACAGAGCTTGGTAGACTGTAGTCCATAGGGTTGCAAGGAGTCAGACAAGACTAAAGTGACTTAGCTTGCACACATGCAAGCTCATAAACAAAACAAACACTGAGAAAAAAAAGTAGAATGGATGGAAATGTCAAGATTTTATGTAATTTCATAAAAACATTAAATGAATTTGATACCTCTGCAAAACCTATAACATACATATGTGTATTGCTGCTTTCCTTGGCCTTATGAAAATGTGATGTTTAAAACCTCATCACATTAGAAAAAGATGCTGTTTGATATTTTCATCTGTATACATGCAGATGGGGAAACTTTATGAAAGAGTTACCCTGAAGTGCTTTCAAACACCATCAAATAATTTTCCAGTTCTCAGTATTGTCCTATAAATTTTACTCAAATTTTGACACTGTTTACTTAGAAATAGCTTAGATCCCACAAGGAAAAAGATTTAGTTCCCCAAGAACTTCAGAAGTGAGTTGTATTTAGGTTGTCATGTATCTTCCTGATCATCCAGCTATAAGACAGTTTCCCAAACTCCCTTCTTGAGTTTGATTAATTTTTAGTATGACTCACAAACTCGGGGAAACATTAATTAATCTTCTATAAGGAATGTTGTAAAGGATGCAAATGAAAAGAAAAATGAAGGGGTATAGAGATGAGATCTGAAAGTTTTCTAAGCTCAGGAACTTCTAACCCAAAGGAATTGGGTTGAAATAATCAAATCTCACTTTTCAGAAGTTTATTGTAGCACTTATTCTGCATCCTTTCTCCTCCCTACCTAGCATCATACTGAGAATTGCTAGGGTTTCCTTACAAGCCCTCTCTTTAGCATTAAGTGAACCAAAGGGAGCACGTAAGAAAAATAAGAACACTTCACTCAGGGCTTTCCAAGTATTTTCGGAGCTCTCTGTCACAAACAGACCTTACATGAACTATATTATTTTACAAATAAAAATACCGTTTCTCATTTTTGCTCTTGATTTTTAAAGTTTTCTACTTAAGTTAGAAAATATTTGAAAATCTTACATTATCCATGACATTGTATGGTAATAATAGATCCCTTATCCCTGGATAAGGGATAAAACCCTCTCCAGTTTTCTTGGGCTTCCCTTGTGTCTCAGCTGGTAAAGAATCTCCCTGCAGTACAGGAAAATGATAATCTCTTAAGTTCTGACTGGGACCGAAAAAAATATACAACCTGAAAATGTAGAGTTGTGTTTTACTTGGTGAACAAAACTGAGGACTTGGGCTCAGGACACAGCACCTCAGATAACTCTGAGGGATTGTTCCACAGAGATAAGACAGGGCCTGGTTATATAGAAATTTTTACAACAAAGACCAGGTATTCAGAGTATCAAAAGATTAATGGTATGAAATTAGTTTCTCTTTCTGATTTATTTTGTTCAATATGATGGTCTGTTGGTCCATGCATATTGCTACAAATGGCATTTCATTCTTTTTTATGGCTGGATAATATTCCATTCCACATATATATGTATATACACACCACATCTTTATCTGTTTATCTGTCAGTGCACAGTTAGGGTGCTTCTACATCCTAGCTACTGTAAATAGTATTGCATTGAACATTGTGATACATGTGTCTTTTTGGCCTGTAGTTTTTGTCTTCTGAATATATATGCCTAGGATTGGTATCGCTGGATCATATGATGACTCTGGTTTACTAAGGAAACACCATACTGTTTTCTATAGTGGCTGCACCGTCTTACATTCCCACTAACAGTGTAGAACGGTTCCCTTTCTTTACATCCTCTCCATCATTTATTGTTTGTAAACTTCTGATGATGGCCACTGTGACTGATACGAGGTTATATCTCACTGTAGTTTTGATTTCATTTTTGTGAAATGCTCATCAGTGATGATCATCTTTTTATGTGTTTTTTGACCAAAATGATTACTGTTAATTAAAGAAATCCAAAAATCTCAAAGAATTCAGCATTTTTCTGTTTGGAAAGATGCAAAGTCTGGGCTCATTGAAATCATATGCACTTTTCATATGCCCTTCCACTATCTGGGGCTAGTTACAGTGCTTGTCATCATTGGTCCCTCAGGGTGCCCTGTGGGGAGAGGAATGGCCACAGTAGCTGACTAATTAATACCATCTGTTGACTGGTTAAATCCTGCCTTATCTAAAGTTCTCTCAGGGCTCAGCATCAAGGCACTTTATTGTCATGACTTGATGACAGCAACATCCTTTGTTTACTGCTTTGGTAAGTTGCATTTTTAGCTCACAGCACCTTAAGTAAAACATGATTTTCACTGATTTGTAATATTTTTCTTCTCAGAAATAGGTGAAGATAAATAACCTGAGGGAATCTCTTATATTTAAGATGAGTGCCATCTTCTAAGATGTGTGCATACTTCCCTGTTGCTCAAAACAGTTATTTACTTAGTAAGTTAAAAGCACCTTGAAAAATGCTTTACCCTTCTTAAAAGCAACAACAGTAAATGCCTATACCAAATTAGAACTGTCTTAAGCAAGGATATGTTAACCTTTTGATAGTTGTAAATACCTAGATATATAGAGTAGATAGACATTTTATGATTATCAGCAAATATGTTTAGTGGAAATAACAATTGGCTAAAGTAAGTTGTTAGTGGTATGATGCATCAATGCTTTCAGTTCAGTTCAGATGCTCAGTCACGTCCAACTCTGTGCGACCCCACAGATTGCAGCATGCCAGGCTTCCCTGTCCATCACCATCTTCTGGAGCTTGTTCAAACACATGTCCGTCAAGTTGGTGATGCCATCCAACTATCTTATCCTCTGTTGTCCCCTTCTCCTCCTGCCTTCAATCTTTCCCAGCATCAAGGTCTTTTCCAGTGAGTTAGTTCTTCCCATCACATGGCCAGGGTATTGGAGTTTCACCTTTAGCATCAGTCCTTCCAGTCATTATTTAGGACTGATCTCCTTTAGGATGGATTGGTTGGATCTTCTTACTGTCTAAGGGAATCTCAGTAGTCCTCTCCAACACCACAGTTGAAAAGCATCAGTTCTTTGGCACTCAGCTTTCCTTATAATAAAGTCCAGCTCTCACATTCATACATGGCTACTGGAAAAACCACAGCTTTGACTAGACAGACCTTTGTTGGCAACGTAATGTCTCTGCTTTTTAATATGCTGTCTATGTTTTTTAAGCTTTTCTTCTAAGGAACAAGTGTGTTTTAATTTCATTGCTGCAGTCACCATCTGCAGTGATTTTGGAACCCAAGAAAATAAAGCCTGTCACTATTTCCATTGTTTCCCCATCTATTTGCCATGAAGTGATGGGACTGGATGCCATCATCATAGTTTTCTGATTAAGCCAGCTTTTTCACTCTCCTCTTTCACATTCATTAGAGGCTCTTTAGTTCTTTGCTTTCTTCCATAAGGAGGGTATCATCTGTGTATTTAAGGTTATTTACATTTCTCCCAGCAGTCTTGATTCCAGCTTGTGCTTCATCTAGCTATGAATTTTGCATGACGTACTCTACATAAAAGTTAGGTAAGCAGGGTGACAATATACATTCTTGACCTACTCCTTTCCCAGTTTCTAACCAGTCCATTGTTCCATGCCTGGTTCTGACTGTTGCTTTCTGACCTGCATACAGATTTCTTAGGAGGCAGGTCAGGTGGTCTGGTATTCGCATCTCTTTCAGAATTTTCCACAGTTTATTGTGATCCACACAGTCAAAAGCTTTGGCATAGTCAGTAAAGCAGAAATAGATGTTTTTTTGGAACTCTCTTGCTTTTTCAATGATCCAATGGAAGTTGGCAATTTGATCCCTGCTTCCTTTGCCTTTTCTAAATCCAGCTTGAAAAACTGGAAGTTCCCAGTTTAAGAATTGGCTTGGAGTTCTGTGGAGAACTGTTGAAGCCTGGCTTGGAGAATTTCAGGCATTTCTTTGCTGGTGTGTGAGATGAGTGCAGTTGTGTGGTAGTTTGAGCATTCTTTGGCATTGCCTTTCTTTGGGATTGGAATGAAAACTGACTTTTCCAGTCCTGTGGCCACTGCTAAACTTTCCAAATTTGCTGGCATATTGAGTACAGCACTTTGCAGCATCATCTTTCAGGATTTGAAATAGCTCATCTGGAATTCCATCACCTCCACTAGCTTTGTTCATAGTGAAGCTTCCTAAGGCCCACTTGACTTCACATTCCAGGAGGTCTGGGTCTAGGTGAATGATCACACCATTGTGGTTATCTGGGTATGAAAATCTTTTTGGTATAGCTCTTCTGTATATTCTTGCCATCTGTTCTTAATATCCTCTGCTTCTTTTAGGTCCATACCATTTCTGTTCTTCCTTGTGCCTATCTTTACAGGAAATGTTCCCTTAGTTTCACTGATTTTCTTAAAGAGATCTCTAGTCTTTCCCATTCTGTTTCCTCTATTTCTTTGCTTGGATCACTGTATAAGGCTTTCTTATCTCTCCTTCCTGTTCTTTGAAACTCTGCATTCAGATGGGTATATCTTTCTTTTTCTCCTTTGCCTTTAGTTTCTCTTCTTTTCTCAGCTATTTGTAATTCCTCCTCAGACAACCGTTTTGCCTTTTACATTTCCTTTTCTTGGGGATGGTCTTTATCACTTCCTCAGGTACAGTGTCAGGAACCTCCATCCATAGTTCTTCAGGTAATCTATCATATCTAATCCCTTAAATCTATTTGTCACTTCTACTGTATAATCATAAGGGATTTGATTTATGTCATACCTGAATGGTGTAGTGGTTATTCCTACTTTCTTCAATTTAAGTCTGAATTTGGCAATAAGGAGTTCATGATCTTAGCCCCAGTCAGCTCCCGATCTTGTTTTTGCTGACTGTGTAGAGATTCTCCATGTTTGGCTGCAAAGTATATAATCAGTCTGATTTCAGTGTTGATCATCGGGTGATGACCATGTGTAGAGTCTTCTCTGTGTTGTTGGAAGGGGATGTTTGCTATGACCAGTGCGTTCTTTTGGCAAAACTCTGTTAGACTTTGCCCTGCTTCATTTTTAACCTCAAGGCCGAACTTGGCCTGTTACTCTAGGTATCTCTTGTTTCCTACTTATGCATTCCAGTCACATGTGATAAAAAGGGCATCTTTTTTGGTGTTACTTCTAGAAGGTCTTGTAGCATAAAATTAATTTGTTTAATCAGTGATTTAGCCACAAATTTTAATTGTGTGCTATGGTTTTTGTCAAATGTAGGGAGGAAAAATATTTTCCCTTCTATCTGTCTGAGTTCCTACTTCTGATCTTTCACTAAAAGAAAGAATAAGAGCAGAACAATAAACAAAAGTTTTAAAACATGTGTTTCTCGTGTTATATGAAAGAAACTGAGCAAACTGAATAACTCTAAGATATAGACTACATCGTTAGTGATGCTAGGGTAAGAAATCTACCTGCCAGAGTGGGAGACAGAAGAAATGCAAGTTTGAACCCTGGGTCAGAAAGATTCCCTGGAGGACAAGTCACAGCCCACTCCAGTATTCTTCCCTGGAAATTCCAATGGAATGAGAAGCCTGGCAGGCCGGACTCCAGAAGTTCACAGTCGAACACTTAGTGAATAAACAAGGAGGAAGCTCCAGCTGCAGGGTCTCATACTTGTCGAACTGAGCTGTGAGAATCAAGTTAGGAATCTCCAGGATTCATCTCTTCAGACCGCTTGGCCCATCATCTTCCTTGAATCTTTGTTGTGAGACTGCATAAAACTGGCACAAATGGAATTTGACATACAGGATATGATTTCTATATGTTTTAAAATTTTCGTTTCTTGTGAACATCTGTTTACCATCTTTTTTTCTATAGGACCCTTTATAATTTCTTCCCTAAAAATTCCTGCATTTTCCCTTCTCCCCTCACTCCATCCATGCAGTATCAGAGTGTAGTTGGAGTGTGCATTTACAACCTCAGATCAATTGGAACCCGCCTGATCAGATGGAAGTAGATTCTATGTGTTTACTGAAAGCGTAACTTTTAGCTTCTAGTATTTTCACAGCTTTTTTTTTTTTTTTTTGGCATGTGTGCTGTTTCTAAAAAATAATCCTTATGCCAAGTAGACATATTTTGGGGTGACATGTTCTGCGTTTCATTAATTAAACCCATGTGCGGGCTAAGTTCCTTCAGTTGTGTCCACCTCCTTGCAACCCTATAGACTGTAGCTTCCAGGCTTCTCTATGGGATTTTCTAGGTAGGAAAACTGGAGCTGGTTGCCATTTCTTCTTCCAGGGGAACTTCCTAACCCAAGGATCAAACCCGCATCTTTTATGTTTCCTGTATTGGCAGGAGGGTTCTTTACCAATGTCGCCAACTGAGAAGCCCCAAAATTAAGCCTCTACTTCACTAAAGGTCAGTTTTCATTCTGGTCCCAAAGAAGGGCAGTGCCAAAGAATGTTCAAACTATAGTACATGTGTACGTGCTGAGTTGCTTCAGTCATGTCGAACTCTTTGCAACCCTGTGGGCTGTAGCCCACCAGGCTCCTCTGTCCATGGGATTCTCTAGCCAGGAATACTGTAGTAGTTGCCATGCCTTTCTCCAACAAATTATAGAACAGTTGTCTTCATTTCACATGCTGGCCAGGTAATGCTCAAAATTTAAGCTAGGCCCAGCAGTATGTGAACCAAAACATTCAAATATACATACTGGCTTTAGAAAAGGTAGAGAAAGGAAAGATCAAATTGCAGCTTTCCTTGGATCAAAGAGAAACTAACGGAGTTCCAGAGAAACATCTACTTCTGCTTCACTGACTACGCTAAATCCTTTAACTGTGTGAATCACAAGAAACTGTGGGAAATTCTTAGATGGGATACCAGATCACCTTATCTGTCTCCTGAGAAGCATGTATGGAAGACAAGAAGCAACAGAGCTGAATGTGTAGCAAAAGACTGGTTGGAATATTGGAAAATATTTCAAGTCTATATGTTGTCACTCTCAACTGCTATGCACAGAAGAAGAATTGATGCTTTTGAACTGTGGTGTTGGAGAAGGCTCTTGAGAGTCCTTTGGACCACAAGGAGCTCAAACCAGTCAGTCCTAAAGGAAATCAGTCCTGAATATTTATCAGAAGGACTGATGCTGAAGCTGAAGCTCTAAAACTTTGACTGCCTGATGTGAAGAGATGTCTCATTAGGAAAGACTCTGATGCTGGGAGGGATTGGGGGCAGGAAGAGAAGGAGACTACAGACGATGAGATGGCTGGATGGTGTCACTGACTCAACAGACATGAGTTTGAGGAAGCTCTTAACAATGGTAGAGGACAGAGGAGCTTGATGTGCTGTAGCCCGTGGGGTTGCTAAGAGTTGGACACAACTTGGCCAAGTTGAACAACAAATCTATATGTGACTTTTCATGATTGCCTTCTTTCACTCAACTGTATGTTTTCACGGATAATTCATGGTACTTTATGCCTTCTGAGTTAATAATATTCCATAGTAGGCATGTAGCTGTTTTGGTTTAGCTATTCAGGTGGGTGGATAATTGATTTGTTTCTACTTTTTGTTACTGTGAGTATAGTGTGAACACTGGTGTACAGATGTCTGTTTGAATTCCTGATTTTAATCCTGTTTGATTTATACCTTGGAGTAGAATTGCTGGGTCATCTAGTGATTGTATTTTATTTATTTGTGATGCCACCAAATTGTTTTTTACAGTAAAGTTGCAACATTATACTGTCTCACCAACAGTAGGTAAAGGTTAAAGTTTTTGCATGCCTTCACCAATACTGTCTCTCCATCCTGTTCCTGTAGCCATCATACTAAATGCGAAGTGGTATCTCATGGTTTTAATTTTGGATTTCCTTGGTGACTGAATGTAAACATCTTCTCATGGATATAGTCCTTTTCTTTATGTTTACTGAAATATCTTTTTAAGTCTTTTGTACATTTTTTTCTTTCGTACTTTATATCTTGTATTGGGGTATACCCAGATAACAATATTGTGATAGTTTCAAGTGGTCAGCAAAGGGACTCACCCATACATATACATGTATCCATTTGCCCCCAAACTCCACCCCCACCTCATCCAGGCTGCCACACGATGTTGACCAGAGTTCTGTCTTGCTGTACAGCACGTCCTTGTTGGTTATCTTTCAGTCAGTTCAGTTCAGTTCAGTCGCTCAGTCGTGTCCGACTCTTTGTGACCCCATGAATTGCAGCACGCCAGGCCTTCCTGTCCATCACCAACTCCTGGAGTTCACTCAAACTAATGTCCATCGAGTCAGTGATGCCATCCAGCCATCTCATCCTCTGTCGTCCTCTTTTCCTCCTGCCCCTAGTCCCTCCCAGCATCAGAGTCTTTTCCAATGAGTCAGCTCTTCGCATGAGGTGGCCAAAGTACTGGAGTTTCAGCTCCAGCATCATTCCTTCCAAAGAAACCCCAGGGTTGATCTCCTTCAGCATGGACTGGTTGGATCTCTTTGCAGTCCAAGGGACTCTCAAAGAGTCTTCTCCAACACTACACTTCAAAAGCATCAGTTCTTCGGCACTCAGCCTTCTTCACAGTCCAACTCTCACATCCATTCATGACCACTGGAAAAACCATAGCCTTGACTAGACGGACCTTAGTCGGCAAAGTAATGTTTCTGCTTTTGAATATACTGTCTATGTTGATCATAACTTTTCTTCCAAGGAGTGTCTTTTAATTTCATGGCTGCAGTCACCATCTGCAGTGATTTTGGAGCCCCCCAAAATAAAATCTGACACCGTTTCCACTGTTTCCCCATTTATTTCCCATGAAGTGATGCGACTGGATGCCATGATCTTCATTTTCTGAATGTTGAGCTTTAGGCTGTTATAGCATCCTAAGTTAGTTGGTAATGCTCTTTACCATTCTGGGTTTTAGCAGTTCTTTTCTTTCAGCATGTAAAGTGTTTTATGCCTCTTCTGTCTATAATTTCACATGGGAAATCATTTGTTTTCTTTTTTCATGGGAAATCATTTCTTCTTTGAATTTTTTTTTTTTTTGGTTGTGCTGTGTGCCATGTAGGATCTTAGTCCCCTGACCAGGGATGGAACCTTCTGCCTTTGCTGTGGAAATGAGGAATCTTAACCACTGGACCACCAGGAAGGCCCCTTGAATTGCCTTTCCAGTTTAGTAGATGTACTTTTTCTGTGGTGTGTTTGAAGATCATCGTTTTATGTGTGTTTTATGATGGGACTTGAGAGTAATGTTTCATTTTTTCATTTTTTTCAGAAATATTTTCATTTTTTCATATTTATTTTTTGTTTCATTTTTATTTTTTTATCTTGTTTTTCATTTTTTTCAGAAATATTTTCATTTTTT
>SJYQ01006560.1:56955-88548 GCA_006410935.1 Redunca redunca
TCTTTTGAATTTTCAGGTTACCTGTGAAAGCTTGAAATTAATTTTTTCTGTGCTTTATGATCCTTTATTATTATTTTCAAAAATTTATATTTTCAAGTAGAGTATAATTGCTTTACAATATTGCATTGGTTTTTGCCATTGCTCAACATGAATCAGCCATAGGTATACCTATACTGTTTCTTTGTTGAGTTTTTCATTTTGTTCCTTTTTGTTTTTTGTGTTTCATTTTGTGGTCTTACTATGTGTTATTACAGTTTAATAAAAGTTTCTTCTATAAGAAACTTCTGATCTTTGTCATACAGTTGACAGTCTGTTTTTCTGTGGTCAATTATGAAGTTTAAATAGTCTTCTTTGCTGATGTGAGTTTCATCTGATTCTTCATAATTGCTATACCTTGCTAGTGGTATTTGCATATTTAAATTGTGATCTCCTTTTTTGTACTTCTCAGGTTTTCTTGGGCAGACAACCCTTCATGTATTACCTCGACTTGTGTTTAATTCAGTTCAGTTTATAGTCTTCTTGGGCAAGTGAGGCTTGCATTGAGGCAGTGAGGGTTGGTTTTTTTTTTTCTGTTCAGCTATTATGTACCTCTGAGATCAGGAGGTCAGTCCCTGTCTGAATAGGAATTGGTTAGGAGTGTGCTCACTTGGTTTTCTGTATATGATTGGCTTTAGAGTTGGCACCTTACTCTTGCAGGCTTACTGATAGCATGGAACATGCTCCTATACTCAAGTTTTTGGATGGGTCTGCAGTTTGCTTCCTTGCCTGATCAAGGTTGTAGAATGGTTTCCTGGCTGTTAGATCTTGATGCTTAGGCTCTCTTAACATGACAGAGTTGCTCACCAACTTCTGGGCCAGATACAACTGCTGCGTTGGTTACCTCAGTGGGCTTTGCTGGGGGCTCTGTGCTCAGGTGCCATTGTAAGTGGGCCTGTAGGACCATAGATATTGTGTTTAGACTTTCTCATTAGATGAAACTAGAGCTGTGCAGAACAGTATCTGGCACTTATGAGTCTGCTTCTTAGCTCAGATTGGGCTTATATGCCTCATATAACTGATAGAACTTGGCACTAGATTCCTTGGTCGGTTGGGGCCAACAGCTGCTCTTTCTAGTATTGCTCAATCTTTGCTCAAATGCTGTTGTAAGTACTGTTGTTGGGTGGGCTGTGCAGCTTCCCAGATACTGTGATTGGGTTTGCTGATTGGTTTGTGCTACAGGATGGAGAGTGAACTAACCATGGGTTGCCAGTGTAGAAAATAAAAAACGCTTCAAAGCTGGTAAGGCTAATTGTTTGGGGTCCAGTATCAGGCAGAATTGTGCACTGGCTTAATTCTTCAGATGTGCCTTTGCAGTGGCTCTGCAGAATCACACAGAGTCACTGTCTGGGCTCTCAACTTGTCACTTCTGCAAGGGAAACTTGGTCTCCCATAATAGGAGTGCTAGTAGACCTCAGTTACATTATAATCCCAAGTGGTTAAGCAGTGCATCTTGTTCCTGCAATCCCCATAAAACTTCACTGGGTTACTCTGAGTGTCACTCACAAGGCTGGGGAAGCTGAATATCCATTTTGGATTCTCCTTTGCTCACTGTAGAAACTGTAGACCTAGTAGATCCTTCTTGGTATGTTGGTGTGCTCACTTGGGAGATGGACAGTATCAGTTCAGTTCAGTTCAGTCACTCAGTTGTGTCCAACTCTTTGTGACCCTATGAATTGCAGCACACCAGGCCTTCCTGTCCATTACCAACTCCCAGAATTCATTCAAACTCACGTCCATCGAGTCGGTGATGCCAACCAGCCATCTCGTCCTCTGTCGTCCCCTTCTCCTCCTATCCCCAGTCCCTCCCAGCATCAGAGTCTTTTCCAGTGAGTCAGCTCTTCCCATCAGGTGGCCAAAGTACTGAAGTTTCAGCTTTAGCATCAGTCCTTCCAAGGACTGATCTCCTTTAGAATGGACTGGTTGGATCTCCTTGCAGTCCAAGAGACTCTCAAGAGTCTTCTCCAACACCACAGTTAAAAAGCATCAATTCTTTGGTGCTCAGCTTTCTTCACAGTCCGCCTCTTACATCCGTATGTGACTACTGGAAAAACTATAAGCCTTGACTAGATGGACCTTTGTTGACAAAGTAATGTCTCTGCTTTTTAATATGCTGTCTAGGTTGGTCATAACTTTCCTTCCAAGGAGTAAGCGTCTTTTAATTTCATGCTGCAATCACCATCTGCAGTGATTTTGGAGCCCCCCAAAATAAAGTCAGCCACTGTTTCCACTGTTTGCCCATCTATTTCCCATGAAGTGATGGGACTGGATGCCATGATCTTTGTTTTCTGAATGTTGAGCTTTAAGCCAACTTTTTCACTCTCCTCTTTGACTTTCATCAAGAGGCTTTTTAGTTCCTCTTCACTTTCTGCCATAAGGGTGGTGTCATCTGCATATCTGAGGTTATTTGCCAGGGTCCTGCCCCGATGGATCCAGGGAATTCGAAGGGGAGATGGCGTAGGCAAGGAAAACTTATTTATTTAATTAGAAATATAAAAGGAGATTAGGAAGAAATAGTGTAGTAGGAAAACTTAGTGGAGAAAAGAGGCTGAATAACTTGGTTTACGGGGAAAGCCAATAAAACTTCAGGACAAGAAGTTTGCAACATCTACGTTAGGCCACCGGTGTCCGGTGTCCGGTGTCCGGTGTCCGGTGTCCGGTGTCCGTTTGAATAGTGGAAGGTGCCCCGCCTTGGGCTCCCTCTCTCATGGATCTTAGAAGCTGGGGCAAGTTAGTAGACGTGGTGAGCCTCCCTGCTCCAGATGGGAATTCAGCCAGAAAAGGAGAGAAGGAGAATAGACCACACGGGGAAAACCACTTTTTCTAGTGACTGGCCCCTTCTATTGTCCAGAAAGGCCTTTTATACCTTTTTTGTACATAGAGATCAATGGATAATATAAAATTATGCAGCGTCAGCAGCCCTAACTCTTATCGAGACCAAGCTTTTTCTCTGCATACCTAGTTGTATACGCAAGTCTTAGGTGATCTACATCATTTTCTGGCCAGAAGGCCAATTAACATTTTATGGCCCTTTTTTGATAAGGGTTTGTCAACGAGAAGACTTACTTGTTTGTTCTTCCCAAAGTCTGGTGCCACTCTCAGAAAGCACTAAATAAAGTTACATTCTTATATAGCAAGGATACAGCAATTTATAACAAGGAAAAAGGGGTACAGTGATTTATAACAAAGATAAAGTTAATTAACTCAAAAGTCTAGTGTTGCTAACATCAAAACTACTATATTCCTTTTCCTATATCCCAATTATATTGATTATTATCCTCCAGGTGCCTAAAAGATAAAGAATATGGAGGTTTGACAGCAGTCATTGACTCAACAGTGAAACCCATCACCAGTATAATTTTTAGCTTTTTAGAAAAGGCTCTGTATCTTTAAGATGCTTTAAGCTTTGTGCCTCTGGAGGTTGGGGGGCTGTAAGCAATTCACAAGTTGTAAGAGTTCCCAACTATTAGGCAAGTTAGCCATTAAAGGGGTTTGAGCTGAAACATTCCTTTCATATGCAAGAGACTGAAGCTGTGAGTTAGCTTTTTTTTCCAGAGAATGTCAGAAGAGTGCAAAGCACAGTAATAAAGCAGGCAGACTCTGGTTTTAGGGGGTAGATGTTCAGGAAAACCCAGGGGGAACCCTGAAGCCAGATCACGCCTTTGTGTTTTGTTGGGCTTCCTTCCTCGTGACTTTCGCCATGGGTGAGATTCCTCACCCTGGCTCCTGGCAGTTATTGATGTTTCTCCTGGTAATCTTGATTCCAGCTTTTGCTTCTTCCAGCCCAGTGTTTCTCATTATGTACTGTGCATATAAGTTAAGTAAGCAGGGTGACAATATACACCCTTGACATACTTCTTTTCCTGTTTGGAACCAGTCTGTTGTTCAGTGTCCAGTTCTAACTGTTGCTTATAATCTGAATAAAAATGTCCTTCTTACCCTCCTTAGGCATTCTCTTATGTTTCAGTTCCAAGAATGCTCTTCAGTCTTAGCCCCATATTTTGGGATTTTTACATTGTTGTCTTGTCTGGGTTATTTGCTAGCTGGGACTGAAGTTGAGAAAAACTTGTGTTGACATCATGATATCTTATCAGCACCATTTACTATTACTCTGAATGACCTGCTACCAGTTTTAGCTTTCTTTCCCCATGATTTTATGCTTCCTTGGAAAGAGATGAGGTGTTAGTTTCAGAAGGAGGATTGCTTTCACTCGTAGACATATCACCAGTGATTACATTAAACTCAAAGTTAAGAGTGCTTCCTTGAAATTTGGACACATTATATACATTACAGTGAATCAGCAGACAAAGGAGTTTCTCTTCTGGCTTTGCTGATTTATTCTGGCAAGCAGGAAGGGGAACTTGAAATACTATTTCTAAAGGCCACAAAGTAGAGCATTGCATAATGTCCATACAGGAAATTCCTGAGGACGTCTCTTAGTACAATGTGCCTTGTAATTTTAGGATACTGGAAAATTGAAACAACCCAATTCAGACAAAAGTATACTAGTAATGGCCCAGATCCTTATGGACTGAAGCTTTGTATCACTAGGTAAAGAAATATGACTAGTTGAAATACTCACTGATCAGTTAGTTTACAGTCCCTCACCCTAACCCTACTGAGAAAGACTGAAGGCAAAAGGAGAAGGGGTGGTATAGGATGAGATGGTTGGATGATGTCACTGACTTGATGAACAAAAATTTGAGGAGATAGGACAGGGAAGCCTGTGGTGCTGCAGACCATGGGTTTGCAAATAATCATGCATGAGTGACTGAACAACAACCTCCAGCCCCTACCCCTGGAGTTCTGCTTAGACCTCGAACATATTGTATGAGGTTCTGTTTTTCTGGAGATCCTTTAACATTATGTTACCTTTGCAAATGAAGTATGCAAATCTTATTACAATATATATTATTTTAGTCTTTTATTTTATTTATTTTTTTTTTTATTTTTTATTTTTTCTTTTCTTATTTATTTATTTNGCCCTTTAGGAATACTATTTAGTCTATTAAATATGGTTATATTATGTGCCATTTCCACTGAAGGCAAAAGTTTACTTTTGGAAAAAAGCAATGATCTTAAAGATCTCAACCTAATATCCTTACTTGGTTCAGTGGTCTGTGATAGTGAGCAGAGCTTGGGATATCTTATTTTTATTCCAGTAATGTTAGCACTTGTAAGAAGTCAGGAAGGAATAGCATACTTGTCTTTGGCATATCATCTTACCCCTAAATGAGATGAGACCCAGAGCCCCAAGAAGGCCCTACCATGCTAAAAGTTCTCTTCCAATCATTTAGAATGTCAGTGGAGTGACATTTACTTCTCTAAAAGTAAAATCCTCTTCCACACCAGAGAGGACACAGTGGCAACCTGACATCTCCTTGTAAATGAACAGAAAGTAAAAATTATATGATGGAGTGGAAGTTCATGAATGAGCTCCCCACTACTCAGGCTTTATTTTCAGATTCCTTACATGAGTGCCTTTCTCTAAAATCTTCAATGGAATTTCCTAAAGCACTGCAATATTTGAGAGTTGCTGGTACTTGTGAATCAAGGTTGGGCACTTGCCCTGCCTGCCTGTCTCTCTTGACTGAGGGTGTGGTTGCCGGTAGCAAAGCCATCATGTCAGAACTACAAGAGGGAACACAATATAATGAAGCAGTAATAATTACAACTGTGATCCTGTAGCAGTAAAGACATGGACAAACAGAGGTAGAATTCCAGAAACAAATCTTAGTATGAGAATTCAGTATAGGATGCATGGCATTTCATGATAGTGAGGAAGGGATGGTGTTGGGACATTAGCTAAACTTTTGGAAAGAAAATTTTAGATCACTACCTCAAACCTTATGCAAGAATATATTCCTGATAAATCAAATACTGGAGTATTCTTGCCTGGAGAATTCCATGGACAGAGGAGCCTAGA
Organism: Redunca redunca; assembly: GCA_006410935.1. NCBI lineage: Eukaryota > Metazoa > Chordata > Mammalia > Artiodactyla > Bovidae > Redunca > Redunca redunca. The sequence continues at coordinate 62,918 of SJYQ01006560.1, forward strand.
GGGCTACAGTCCATGGGGTCATAAAAAGTCGGATACGACTGAACGACTAACACTTTCAGGGTATGCTAAGTGGTGATGTTTGGTAGGTTAGTTGTATTAAATGCATTTTGACTTATTATATTTTCAACTTATGATGGGTTTATCAAGACATAACCCCATCACAGGCCAAGGAAGATCACAATCCAGTCATTACAGTTTGTTGTAAGGACTCCTTTTTTCATTGAGTTGCTTTGATCTGTTGTCTACCTTGTAGGACTGATGTGACACATAAATAAGATGGTTACTATAAAATGTACATTGCCTGACACATAGCAATTGCTCAAGAAAATTAGAGATGGTTGTCGCTGTGCCTGAGATTTTTCCCAGTTTTCCCAGAGTTGGTGATTAGGGCCCCACAGGTGAGAACAAAAAAGTACGAACTAACCTACACCCTTAAGAAAATTGCCAGTAATTGGAGCCAGCATCTCCCCAAGGCAGCAGACAGAAAATAGCCTAGACATTTGCAGCCTCCTCCTCACTCCAGTTCTCCAGGCCTCTGTAAAGTGAGGAGGAGCGAAGGGCACACAGTGACTGACTTTCTGGGCAATGCAGAATTACTTCATGATGAGGAGAGACTTTCTCCTCCCAGTAGAAGAGGGACAGAAGGTGCTGTCTCTCGAGGGAAAATGAGTGAGAAGGGAGACCCATGTAAAAACTGGAGGGTGGTCCGTGAGGAGGAAAGACCTCCATTCTATGCCTTAGTTGGCCATTTGCTGAGGCAGCATGCTAGCCAATTTTCCCCTTTGAACAAAGGAGGGCAAATATGAACAAAAGAAAGGAAAACTGAAGAGAGCAAGCAGGAAGTAGTATGGTGTGACAACGAAACAAGTATTTCCCCTGGATTTATTGCACATTGGAATAGGTGGTTGAACTTGGACAGTTTCACCAGACCTCACACATAAAGGCTGTTGGCTGGGAAACAGCCGTGTAACAAAAGGCACCAGTGGAGAAGGAAGGTCGAGCTTGAGCTGGGACCACCTCTCCCCGACCAATCAGGGTCCTCTGAGGTCCTCTGAGGACATCTCTACTGAGCATGTGCCACACAGTGGTTAGTAACACACAGGCCCATCAGCACAGACTAAAGAAATTGGGACGATTGACAGAGCCTTACAGACATACTCAGGCAAATATAAAACCTTTTGATTTAAGATTTTGATTACTTGCATCTAAAAGTATCTTAATACACTTTTTTCTCTGTAGACCCAATTTCTCTCTCTTCATGAACTGGCTGCTCAGAGCTCTGAATGCACATGTTTCAAGCCCAGCCCTATGCAGGGATGAAAACTGAAGACCTTCGGTTCTACTATAAAATTGCCAGGTAAGAGAATCTAATTGGTCCAGCTTGGTCAAAGCTGGTTCAGTCAAATATACCTGGGAATTTGTTGTTTTAGCTGCTAAGTTGTGTCTGACTCTTTTGCAACCACATGGACTGTAGCCCACCAGGCTCCTACATCCGTGGGATTTCCCAGACAAGAATATTGGAGTGGGTTGCCATATCCATCTTCAGGGAATCTTCTTGACCCAGGGACTAAATCTGAGCCTCCTGCACTGGCAGGCAGATTCTTTACCACTGAGCCAGCACGGAAACCCCACACCTGGGAATACAGGGTCACTAATTCCAGTCTCAGAGAACTGTCATCATGAGCTAGAAAGGCACCCCACAAAATGTGTTACAGGGCTGATGTAGTGAAAGAAAATGTGTTGCAGAATTCTAGAGCACTGAGGAATCCAGATAGGCTTGGGAGGGCTTCGAAATAAACATACACAGGGGAGGGCATTCACTTCACTTTCCAGAGAGCTTCACAAGGTAATGTGCAGGGATTGTGGGGGATGATAAGGGCAAAGAGAACTGGATCTGCGAGGAGATGAGAGAGATCATTGATTGCCAGAAAGAGAGTAAGAGAGGTCATGTCATCTATAACGTGACCACCCTTTACAGCAACCCATATATCTTCGGTAGAATCATGAGCTACTTGGTGTGATGGGATTTCCAGTGGGCACCTAAAAAGGGAATGCAACATCATATCTAGGTATGACCTAGGGCAGGAACCTAAGAGCAATTAAACCACTAAAAGAGTAGGGTAGTCTTTTAAGTGGGCTTCCCTGGTGGCTCAGTGGTAAAGAACCCACCTGCCAATGCAGGAAACACAGGTTTGATCCCTGAATCAGGAAGATTCCCTGGAGAAGGACATGGCAACCCACTCTAGTATTCTTGCCTGGGAAATCCAAGGGACATAGGAGCCTGGTGGGCTATAGTCCATGGGGTTACAAGAGTCACACATGACTTAGCGACTAAACAACAAAGTGAAGTTGCTCAGTTGTGTCCGACTCTTTGCGACCCCTTGGACTGTAGCCTAGAGTGGGTTGCCATGTCCTTCTCCAAAACAACAACAACAAACTACAAATTAGAGTTCTGATCCTTCTCAGTCTGGCGCTTTTGTGCTTTACCTGCAGTTGGTCTGGTGAAATGGAGCAATGAAGAGTCTCAAAACTCTTAGATGTTCCTTAGATTCTAAGGCTTCTAGTCTATATTTACTTCTTTGAAGTCAGATCTCCCTGAAACCTTATCATAATGGGCTGTTTTCTTCCCATACTGATTCATATACCTTGAAGCTTTGAAGCTGTTCAGTGGTGAGAACAAGAATTTCTGTGACCTCAAGCCCACATTAAGGCAAATCTGACTTTGAGGTAGAATGGGAGAAGTGGCAAGTACTATGAGAAAAGCTGCTAAAAACAGAATGAATAATTTGAAATATTACTAAAGGCTTTTGCTGTTTCAGTTCTAGAGCATTAAGATTGGAAAGAGCAAGGGGCAGCTTTTCTGCGGAAGGAAATGCAGGATAGCCTGTGAGACTCCTCGGCCTGTTTAGAAGCCTAGAAAAGAATTCATGGTAATTTACCAGTATCATCATTATAGTGCCTCTATTTAATTTTGAACAAAAGTTTGTGTCATCTTCTGTGTTAAGGAAAAGTGAGAATTTAGTTCAATTGGCATTAAATTGTGACAGTTTGCCAACTGTGGAACGATTTTCTCCATCTGCCTGCCACCCCTTCTCTTCATCACTCTGACCGTAGGAGTGGACATAACTCAAGCCGAATCACTCACAGCACTTCCTCCCACTGGGCCACAAAGACTGATCCAGAGCTAGGCAGATGACCACAGGACCACGCACAAGGCGCTCTTCCCAGAGATGTATCTCCTGGTCAGTGGCAACGTTTCTTCTCTCTCTTGAAAATGTTGAAAGTTGACCTAAACCCTGTTTTCCTAGAAAACTTAATCCCCCACACCCTCTCATGTTCCAGCTTACTGCAAAGAACATGTGCCTTAAATAAGATTCACAGTGACCTCCTTGTTACCTACAGTAAGGCCAGACACAACCTTTCCAAATTCCCATTCATGTTCTCCTAAGTGATAATCTGAAACTTCAGTTCAGTTCAGTCACTCAGTCGTGTCCGACTCTTTGTGATCCCATGAATTGCAGCATGCCAGGCCTCCCTGTTCATCACCAACTCCCGGAGCTCACTCAGACTCATGTCCATAGAGTCAGTGACGCCATCCAGCCATCTCAACCTCTTTTGTCCCCTTCTCCTCCTGCCCTCAATCCCTCCCAGCATCAGGGTCTTTTCCAATGAGTCAACTCTTCTCATGAGGTGGCCAAAGCACTGGAATTTCAGCTTTAGCATCATTCCTTCCAAAGAAATCCCAGGGCTGATCCCCTTCAGAATGGACTGGTTGGATCTCCTTGCAGTCCAAGGGACTCTCAAGAGTCTTCTCCAACACCACAGTTCAAAAGCATCAATTCTTCGGTGCTCAGCCTTCTTCACAGTCCAACTCTCACACCCATCCCTGACCACTGGAAAAACCATATAGCCTTTACTAGACGGACCTTTGTTGGCAAAGTAATGTCTCTGCTTTTCAATATGCTATCTAGGTTGGTCATAACTTTTCTTCCAAGGAGTAAGTGTCTTTTAATTTCATGGCTGCAATCACCATCTGCAGTAATTTTGGAGCCCAAAAAAATAAAGTCTGACACTGTTTCCACTGTTTCCCCATCTATTTCCCATGAAGTGATGGGACCAGATGGCATGATCTTCATTTTCTGAATATTGAGCTTTAAGCCAACTTTTTCACTCTCCACTTTCACTTTCATCAAGAGGCTTTTTAGTTCCTCTTCACTTTCTGCCAATCTGAAACTTAGCTACATGCAAATATTTGCCATTCAGACTGACTGAGACCCCTTGATTACAACAATTCCAACTAAAATCACCCCACCTATAAGCTGTCTCCCTATAAAAGTCTCCAGGCAAAAGTGCTCGCCCTGATGCAGTGAACTAAATAAAACCAGTTTGCTTTTTTTGTTTGGTTTTGGTCTTTGACAGGCTCTGGAATTGTAAGAATGTGTTCTCAAGGTTCCAGTAGCTGTATTCACACCTGTGGAAAGATGTCTGAAGGAAGGAGGCTACTACTCAGAAGAAAGCAGAAACTAGGTTGTCTGAGCAAAAGGCATCACATTCCTGGTTCTGAGCCTGTATGCCTAGAGCTGCCCTGCTCTCACTGCCCCCAGTATTTATCCCTTCATCTCCTTCTTTGCAAAGGTTATTTTGATATTGGTTTCTGTCACTTGCAACTTGAGTATCTCTGACTAATAAATCTACCACATTTAAAACCCACCTTCTAAATGCAGTAAATATCTTCATATAAATATTCCTGGGATTAAAATTCACTTTAAAGGGAGTTCCCTGGTGGCCTAGTGGTTAGGATTTCAGGCTTGCACTGCTGTGGCCCAGGTTTAATCCCTGGTCAGGAAACTGATATCCTACAAGCTGCTCGGCACAGCCAAAAAGAAAAAAAAGATTCACTCTGATGATTTACCAATGATAAAACCCCCTTCATATGGATGCTAACCAGACTTACTAGGGTGATCATTTTTGCAATATGTAAAAATAACAAATCATTATGTTGTACACCTAAAAGAATATAATGTGTCAATTATACCTCCAAAAATAAAACACTTCATGACATCTATTTTTAAATGGCTTCATGAAATTTCACTGAAGAGAATGGAAGAGAAACAGAATAGTATATACATATATATATATAATTTTTTTGGCCACGCCCTGTGGCTTGCAGGATCTCGGTTCCCAGACCAGGAAATTAACTTGGGCGATGGCAGTTAAAAGTGCCAAATCCTAACCCACTGGACCACCAGGGAACTCCCTGTAGTTCCTGTTTTAAAAATGCAGAGACAGAGCATAAATGTTGTGTCACAAAAATAATACTGCTTCAACATGTAGTGATTGCAAAGGCATAATACCTGACATGGACAAGATTTACAAATACTGGTCGTACTTGGAAATGTAAAGCAAATCTTTATAATATCAGGTACATGCATGCTGAGTCACTTCGGTGGTGTCTGACCATCTGTAACCTGTAGCCTACCAGGCTCCTCTGTCCATGGGATTCTCCAGGCAAGAATACTGAAATGGGTTGCCATTTCCTTCTCCAGGGTATCTTCCTGCCCCAGGGATCAAACTTGCACCTTTTGCATCTCCTGCATCACAGGTGCATTCTTTATACCACAAGGGCCACCTGGGAACAATGTCTGGAGACAATTCAAATTTTCCAAATTCTCAAAAGATTGATAAAAACCAGATGATGCAAAAAGAAGATCTTTGTAGCAAAGTTACCTATGGCAAGCACGAGAAAAGGATCTGTTGACAACTCCAGAGCCTGTCTTGAAGTGGTGCTATATCAAATGCTTCTCACAAAAAATGTAACTGCTCTTAGGATGTATCTGCTTTTTTTGGAGAGAGGCTACTTGCCACTATTATTCATAAAACAAAGTGTAATTACTCTTTTCTTTTTTGCATTACACACCACATAAACTGAATCTTGATTTAGTATTTTTCTGATTGACATTCTAATGAAAAATGATTTAGAGGCATTTATTTTTAAGTAGTTTGGCCAGCTTGAGTTTTTTCACTAATAGCACTGGTAACCTGGAAAAAAAGGTTTTTTCAGTTGTTTTACCGATCACAGAAAGGAGTGTTTGGTATGATAAAATATTACTTGCTTTATGCTTCTTAAACCTTAAGATACACATTCATAGACAACACTAAATTTTAACAAATGTTTAATCTATATACACTTAAGGACCTAAAGGTAAATTCTGTTTTTCCATATTTTTTACATTTACCAGAAGTAAAACTTTTCTTTAAAAGTCAAAAACTTAAGAAATAATTGTATCTAGGCTGAATAGAGAAAATGGGTCTATGTGAAACTCAAATTTTCAAAAAATAAATATATTTTACAGGGAAATAAAAATAGCTAAATTAGGAGCCCATCCTCCCACTAAGAGCCAAGAAACGGGGACAGGAGTTATGTGGATACTGTGAAATAGGAAAACAGATACCTTTGTTCTATTCCAGATGGACGGACGGTGATGGTGGAACTCTTACTACTTATACCTCTTGTACGTCACTACCACATGATGTATCAAACATGGAGAGAATATACTGTACCTTGATTGAGGTGGTGGTTGCATCTTCTGTGGTTTCGTGAGTGTATACATGTGTTAAAATTCATCAGATTCATATGGTTTAAACCTTTGCATTTTGTTGTTAGTAAATTTTATCTCATCTTTTAAAAATACTACATACAAAGACCTAGCACAGTGTCTGACACTCAATACATGTAGTTGCTTAAAAATAAATAAATAAAAGAAGCAAAGATCTAGTAAGCACATGTCATGCCATGCTCAGTCCCTCCAGTCATATCCGACTCTTTGCGACCCCATGAACCATAGCTTGCCAGGCTCCTCTGTCCATGGGACTTTTCAGGCGAGAATACTGGAGTGGGTTGTCATGCTCTCACAAATTCTTTACTGCTGAGTCACCCAGGAAGCCCAATAATGCTGTTTGGGTCAATTTAAAATTCTCCAGAAATGTATTGTCTGTGATATTTTACAATGTGTTATAATTTACCTAAGATTCAGTTGTGCATATAAGAAATATCTGCCTTTCTCAAAAGAAAACCTCAAATATCTGTCTGTACATAATGAAAAGTAATATATATTGTTTTCTCATCTCTATTTTTAAGTTTTCCCACAATGAAAATACATCTTTTGTGTTTTAATAAAGGCAGGAGAGGTGTGGTTTCAAGACTTGAGCTCAAACTAGGATAAACTCATTTTTGCCTCAGGACGCACATGGCACAAAAGCTGCATGTAGAGGGGATAGGCAGCCAGGGACATTCGATGAATGGGATATGTCTGGAAGAAATATTAGATCATCATTCCAGATTTCATATGAACTTTAATAAATTCACTATCATATATCTGACCTCACCATTGAAATATCTGGATTTAGATCACTGAAGTTTATCATCCTTACCAGAAAAGGGAGATCTGAGACGATGACTCTTTTTGTTTTTGCTGTATGACATTTCTAAATGTTTGGCCACTTGTAGGTCTTTGTAAAACACTGTTACCTCTCCCACCGCTATCTACATGTGAAAAAGTTACATGGAAAAATCTTATCAAGAGGTCCTGTTATGGGATATACAGCTTTTGTTTTTTCTGCTCAGCATTCATTCCTTAAAGTACTCCTCTGATCTTCCTCATTCTGGAGACTGCTAACTGTGGGATCCTTCCCCTGACCAGAGGGATGGGCACATCTCAGTAAGAAGCCAAGCAGACTCCTACCAGGGAACTTCACTGTTGATATTAAGCACACGGGGGGTTGGACCTGATCATCTGCCTAAAGAGGTGGCACACGTGTTTCTATGACTAAGATCTGGACTTTCTGGTTCAAAGCTTCACAGGGCTGGGTGTGTATTTCCTACTTCTAAATTATGAGCTAGCCATAAGCTATTAATAAATTCTTGGTTTACTTAGCCAAAGTTTTATTTTGTGTAATTCCTTCTATATTATCTCAAAATACAGTCACCCCTCTGTATCCTCAGGGAATTGGTTCTCTGGAGACACTTCCCTGCCTCCCCCCACCGCCCCCCCCCCAAAAAAAATCTGCAGATGCTCAAGTAGCTTATACAAACTTGTATAGCATTTGCATAAAACTTATACACAGCCTCCCGTATACTTTAAATCATTTCTAGATTACTTATAATAGCTAACATGATGTAAATGCTATGTGAAGAATTGCCAGTGCAAATTCAAGTTTTGCTTTTGGGATTTTTCCCCCCAAATATTTGTGTTCTATGGTGACTCCATAGATGCCCAAACTGCAGATAAAGAGGGCTGACTATAAACAAAACTGGCGATAAGGGAAGAAAGGTTCTGTAATGGAAAAAGCTCAGGGCACTGAACCTTGGATAAATCACTTAATAAAAATGTCTGAGTTTCAGTCCCCTAATCTGTAAAGTGGGGATCCTCTGGAGGCAAGACACAGAATCTCCACTTGAACGATCTGAATCACAAAAGACGTTTACTGAAGGAAGGCTGTGATAACCAAAATAATCAAAGGAAAAGACAATCAAGTCTAGGTAAGTCTTTTTCTGTCTCTCTTCTCTATTTCTCTTAGCATATCAACTTTAGTCTCTCCTAAACCAGGAAAAAGTCAGTTTTCATTCCAATTCCAAAGAAGAGCAATGTCAAGGAATGTTTACAATACAATTCACTCAGTTGACATTCTAGCAAGGACACGCTCAAAATCCTTCAAACTAGGCTTCAGCAGGATGTGAACTGAGAACTTCGAGATGTACAAGAGGCAGAGGAACAAGAGATCAAATTGTCAACATTTATTGGATCACGGAGAAAGCAAAGGACTTCCGGAAAAACATCTACTTCTGCTTCATTGACTACACTAAAGCCTTGGACTATGCGGACCACAACAAACTGTGGAAAATTCTTAAAGAGGTGAGAATATCAGAGCATCTTACCTGTTAGAAATGGACATGAAACAATGGGCTAGTTCAAAATTGGGAAAGGAGTACATCTAGACTGTATATTGTCACCCTGCTTATTTAACTGCTATGCAGGGTACATCATGTGAAATGCCAGACTGGATGAATCATAAGCTGAAGTCAAAATGGCCAAGAGAAATAGCAATAACCTCAGATATGCAGACCATACTACCCTAATGGCAGAAAATGAAGAGGAACTAAAGAGCCTCTTGATAAAGGTGAAAGAGGAGAGAGAAAAGCACACTAAAAACTCAACATTCGAAAAACTAAAACCATGGCATCTGTTCCCATCACCTCATGGCAAATAGAAGGGGGAGAAGTGGAAGCAGTGACAGATTTTATTTTCTTGGGCTTCAAAATCACTGCAGATGGTGACTGTAGCCATGAAATTAAAAGATGCTTGCTCCTTGGAAGGAAAGCTACAACAAACCTAGACAGTGTGCTAAAAAGCAGAGACATTACTTTGCTAAGAAAGATTCATATAGTCAAAGCTATGGTTTTTCTAGTACTCATATACAGATGTGGAGAGTTGGGCCATAAAGAAGGCTGAGTGCCAAAGAATTCTTCATTTTAAATTGTGATGCTGGAAAAGACTCTTTAGAGTCTTGGACTGCAGGATCAAGCCAGTCAATCCTAAAGGAAATCAACCCTGAGTATTCATTGGAAGGACTGTTGCTGAAGCTGAAGCTCTAATACTTTGACCACATGATGAGAAGAGCTTACTCACTGGAAAAAACCCTGATGATGGGAAAGAGTGAAGGCCAATGGAAAAAGAGGAGGCAGAAGATAAGATGGTTAGGTAGCATCACTGACTCAAGGGACTTGAATCTGAGCAAAGTCTGGGAGATGGTAGAGGACAAAGGAGCCTAGCGTGCACAGTCCATGAGGTCACAAAGAATCAGACATGACTTAGCAGCTGAACAACAACAAACCAGCAAATCCTGGGCTCACAAGCACACAGCTTTATAGCACAGTAAGACACTGCATCAAGGCCCAAGAATTTAGTTTTCAAGCCCTCTTGGAAAGTGGAAATAATCAAGGAATGTAGCTCTTACCCCTTTCCAGGGGGCCTTAGGTACCACTCTCACCCCCAAACCCAGAGGTGAATGGAATTCTTTTTTTTTTTTTTTTTGAAGAAAAGAGCTTTTTCATTTAGAGAACCAGAGCTTCATATCCACAGAGGCCCAAATGCCTTTCCACCAATCCCCTTGCATGATCATTCCCCTTTACAAAACAAATTGTCTCCTTTTCTGAACCTCTCCCTTACTTAGCCAGGTTAGTCAAATTCTGTCGTCCGACTGGAAGGAGAAGAGCTCTTTTTGTTGTATGCAAAAGCATATTAGGAAGAACCCCACATTTGATTTTGCACCAGGGTCCAATCTTACAACACTAAAATTTCCTGAATAGTTAAGATAACTAGTTGTAAAGCATAATGAAAGGGCAAAAAACTTAAAAGTGTATCCATTCTCTCCCCTCTTATTCTGGTGGAGCTAGTTTCCACTGTGGTTAGTCTCACAGTCGTGTGAAAACACTTTCACCAACTTCTGGTGCCAGATCAGCTATATATTGTATAGGACCCAGGGCAAAATTAAAATGTGCACTGTTCAAAAGTTATTAAGAATTTAAGGACTTCCCTGGTGGTCCAATAGTTAAGAATCTGCCTGCCAGTGCGAGGGACACAGGTTCCATCCCCGGTCTGGGAGATTCCACATACCATGATGCAGCTAAGCCCACGTACCACAACTGGAGAAAGCCCACTTACAGCAGTGAAGACCCAGTGCAGCCAAAAAATAAATATATAATTTTTTTTTCAAAGTTTCAAGACAGCAATAGCAGAACATTAACCCAAGTGTGGCATTTTTCTAAGGACAGGGCCCTGTGGACTGTATAGTTTGCCTGTTCATGTTCTGCGCTCAGCTCTCTAACCACAGATGCTTACCATCAGGGCAGGAAACAACCATCTTGACCAAAACCGAGTCAGTTCAGAGAGATGCAAACCTCTCTCCAGCACATGACTTTTACATAACTGGAAAAGACACTTGACAGAAGCTTTCCTAGAGTAAAAGAATAGTCTGCTTAAGTCTTGGTATTCATTTTAACATTTTTTAAATTGAAGTATAGTTGATATACAATATTACATGTTACAGGTGTACAGTACAGTGATTCACAAATTTTAAAGGTTATATTCCATTTTTATTTACAAGTATTTACTATATTCCCCATGTTGTATAATATATTCTTGTAGCTTATCTTATACATAACAGTTTGTATCTCTTAATGCCCTACCTACATCTTGCCCATTCTTCCCTCCTTTCCTCCTATTCATTCCTGCCAGTAGAAATTGCTTACAGCTTTCACAAGAGTTTTAATTTTTTTTTCAGCTCCTGCCCATCAAGGTTTATAATACTTAATGTCTGAATTTTAGCCTGGGCCCTATGGACAATGTTGAGAGGCTCACAAGCCCATGGACCTCAATGGGAAAAAGCTACACTGGCCTGTCTTACCATTGAAAAAGCAAGATATTATTGTATTGTCTGTATTTGTATCTGTCCCCTATGTCTAGATGCTTTTAATTAACTCTTGTAGGTTTTTCAGGTATGCAAACCAAATCACAAAAAATGTCATGTGCTTCCTCCTTTCTGTTTGTTATATCTTACCCTGTCTCTTGACATTTCACATTTACTAGAGTGCAATTTCTTTTAAAATTAACCAACAAATGGGAATTCCCTGGCACTCTGGGGACTCCATGCTTTCACTGCCCAGGGCCTGGTTTTTCTTCTTTTCCGTAAGATTTATTTATTTATTTGGCTATGTCAGATCTTAGTTTCAGCATGAGAGATATTTTTTAGTTGTGTGATGCAAACTCTTAGTTGTGGCATGTGGGATCTAGTTCCCTGACCAGAAATGAAACTCAGGCTCCCTGCACTGAGAGTCTTAGCCACTGAACCACCAGAGAAGTCCAGGGAATTCAAGGGTCTGGGTTTGACCCCTGGTCAGGAAACTAAGGTCCTGCAAGCTGCATGGCACAGCCATGGGTAAATAAATAAATATTTAGCTGACAAATACATCTTAATATTTCTTTGTGGGAAACTTGAAAGTTTGAGAATAAAGTTCATCTAGAAAAATAAATGCCTAGGAGCAATAAAGAAAATTGAGGAAAAAAAGAGTTATTTGGGAGGGACTGGCCCTACCAGATATCAAGATATTCTATAAAATTATTGAAATTAAAGAAATACAAATACTGGGACAAATAGATCTTTGGAAGAAAATAGAATATCCAAATAAATTAAACTTGTACCTATTTAGTTATAAGGGAGTGGCAAGTCAACTCAATAAAGAAGTGATAAATTATGTAGTAAATGGTGTTTCAAAAGTTAAAAATTAGTATTGAAAATATAACCATAATTGTAATGGAAGAAATACAATAAAATACAAAATACATTTTAAATAATTTGGGGATTCTAAGCATGAGCCAAATCTAGGAACCATAAAGAAAAAGACTGTTAAAAATGCCTATGTAACAGGAATTCACTGGGGATCCAGTGGTTAGGACTTGGTGTTTTCACTGTGGTGGCCTGGGTTCAACCTCTAGTCGAGAAACTAAAATTCTGCAAATAGCATGGTGTGGCCAGAAAAAAAGAAAAGACAACAGACAAAATAGGAAAAAATTGGTAAAATATAAAACAAAAGTTTTACATTAAATAGTCAAAGTTTCTACATGTAAGTGTTAAAAAGATAAAAATCCAATAGAAAAATAAAAGTTGAACAATTTATGAAAGAAGTATAGTCTTCAATGATCACATGAAAGACACTTAACTTCCTCAATAATATATCATATTACCTTATTAGGTAGACAGAAGTTTAAAATTTGACCATTAGCTCTGGTGAGGAAGCAGTTTTGGGTACTAACTATTTAAGGAGCAGCAGGTATAAATCTAGTCATCTTACAGAAACGTGGGTTAATGCTAGAAAAATCTATTCATTCCATTTTTGTGGTAAATAATCTAATTATTCAACAATAGGGTACTGGCTGGATAAATTGTAGAATATCCATGTAATCCATAGAACATAATACATAAAAAGAATGACCTGGATCTGCAGGTGCTGATATAGGAAAAGATGTCCATAAATACAGTGAGGAATGAACAAAGAAAAAGAACGAAGCTGAAGAACAGAACAGAGAGTAAGATTCCACTTTTTAAAGAACCAGATGTGCACAAAGGTTGCATAATGTCATTTTTAGTAATTCCCAATGCTAAATCACTCATTACTGCCTTACCCTGAATTATTTTTCTTCAGAATATTTATGCTCTTTGGACATTGTGTTGTTTATTGTCTATAGAAAGCTCCACGTGTACAAAGATTTTGTTCAATGCTCTGCCTTCAGTTCTTAAAACGTTTTAGGTGTTCGAGAAATATTAATTGAAAAAAAGAATGGAAACTTAGAAACACACACACACATATATATATATATATATTTCGAAAAGTTATATATGGGGACTTCCATGTTGGTCCAGTGGTTAAGAATCTGGATTTCAATGCAGGGGACTCAGATTTGATCCTTAGTTGGAGAACTAAGTTGGGATCCTTAGTTGGCAATCCAACCAGTCCATCCTAAAGGAAATCAGACCTGAATATTCATTGGAAGGACTGATGCTGAAGCTGAAACTCCAATACTTTGGCCACCTGATGCGAAGAACTGACTCATTTGAAAAGACCCTGATGCTGGGAAAGATTGAAGGCAGGAGGAGAAGGGGACGACAGAGGATGAGATGGTTGGATGGCATCACTGACTCAATGGACATGAGCTTGAGTAAACTCCAGGAGTTGGTGATGGACAGGGAGGCCTGATGTGCTGCAGTCCATGGGGTTGCAAAGAGTCGGACACGATTGAGCAACTGAACTGAACTGAACTGGGGAACTAAGATCCTACATGCCTGGAAGCAACTAAGTCAGAACTTTGCCACTATTGAGCCCTAGTGCTGCAACTAGAGAGTCCGTGTACTGCCACGAAAGATCCTACACGATGCAACTATCACCCAATGCAGGCTAATTAATTAATTGAAAAGGTATGTATGTTTCAAACACCCTGGATTTAAGGGAATACATTTCCATGATCTGATACTAAATGCTAAAATATCCTTAAATAATTAATATTTGCATAATTTTTTTTCTAGTTGACAAAGCAGTTTTACCTGTATAACCTTCTAACAGCACTATGAAATTAATAAAAATATGATTATGTACGTAACATAAGTAATTAACATATTTACACTTCATAGTTTGCTAAAGTCACTCTTTTTTTAATCATTTTATTTATTTAGTTTTGTCTGTGCTGGATCTTCTCTAGTTGCAGCGAGCAGGGGCTTCTCTTGTTGCAGAGCACAGGCTCTATGGCACTCCGGCTTCAGTAGTTGGGGCAGTCTCCATAGTTGTGGCTCCTAGGCTCTAGAGTACAGGCTCAATAGTTGCAGCACACGGGCTTAGTTGCTCTGCCCTCTGTGGAATCTTCTCCCATCAGGGATCAAACACGTGTCTCCTGCATTGGCATGTGGATTCTTTACCACTGAGCCACCAGGAAAGCCCGTGTTTTTCAATTGATAGTCAATCTTGTTCAAATTATTCCTTTAAACTTTGCTATCCAGACTACTTCTAGTTTCTGAAAACTACAGTGGGGCTTCCCTGGTGACTCAGACTGTAAAGAATCTGCCTGTAATAAGGGAGATCTGGGTTTGATCCCTGGGTTGGGAAGATCCCCTGGAGAAGGGAATGGTTACCCAGTCCAGTATTCTTGCCTGGAGAATTTCATGAACAGAGGAGCCTGGTGGGCTACAATTCATAAGGTCCCAAAAGAGTCAGATGCGACTAAGCAATTAACTTTATTCATTCATGTATATAAAAATGGATTTGTATGTAAAGATGAATAGATAGATCCCTCATTCTACAATGTTCTTCCCTGCTTCTCCAAGCAATATACGTGGACTCGTCCTTCAAAACCCTTGTTCAGATTAGTCAATTGGCCTCATTCCTCTCCCTCAAACTATAGACTATGCAGGAAACACAACACACCAGCCCCAACCCACTATTGCCCGAAAAGCAGCCCCAGAGCCTAGCCAAAAGCAGCCCCAGAGCCTAGCCAGGACCACTGGCTCCGCCCACGCTTACGCCCTTCAGGGTTCGAAGTCCCCGCCCACTTCGAGGAGTTTCCCAAAACCCAGCGCGGCGGTCGCCAGCCGCGCTAAGATGGCGACTCCCATGCATCGTCTCATAGCCCGGAGACAAGCGTAAGTTAGGACCGGAGTTGGGCGGCGGGGCGGGCTGGGGGCGGAGAGAAGCGCGTCAGCGGGCTATTGAGCGGTGCCGAGAAGCGGGGTTGGTGTCGGATCCTCAGCTTGGCCTGGCGGAGGGTGGCCGTTTTTCTTACACGTCGCCTGTCCACAAGGGGCTCGGGCCGGGGCGAGAAGTTTGATGTCTGTGCACTAGCGATTTCGTGGAAGACGGCTGCGTAAGGCCATTGGGCGGGACCTAGGGGTGACTGAAGAGAGTCTCGCGTTTCGTTCCCGCGAAGGGGACGTCCAGGAATTGGTTACTAAGTGATTTATGCCGATTTTCCCAACCCAGCCGGTGGGCAGTGGTGGGCGCACCCCACGAGTGACCAGGCGAAGCTTGTAGCCCGCATCCAACACCCCTTACTCTCGCCGACGTAAACCTTCAGCTTCCTGTTCAATCTCCAGGCCAGCTGGCTTTTCCTGCCCCATTGTAATCGCCTTACCTGGAAACAGCCTGACTTTTCTCCCAAGCTATCTTCTCACATTCTGCCAACATTCTCTAACAGATACTAATGTATGCATTACCTATCGCTCTGTTTGGGTGTAAGAAAGTGTTCAAGACAGAATGTCTGCTTTCAGGAAGCTTACATTCTGTTGGTGGAAAGAGTCGATAAACTAAACATTTTAAGTAAATGCAGTTGGATTGTAAGAGCTTTGAAGGAAATAAGATGGTGGGAAAAGAGAACGGTCCAGGTTAGGTTGGTTGGACTGAAAAGGCATCTCTGAAGAGGTGGGGTTTGAACAGAGATGGAAGTGTGAGAAAGGAGTCAGTCGTGAGAGGATTAGGGGAAAGAGCATCCAGAACAGCATAATTAATTTGAGACAGGAGAGAACTTAGTTTCCAAGAACTGAAAGATGTCCATTGTGGCAGCTAATGAGCGAGAGAAGGGCACAAGAGTGTGAACAGATAATGCAGGAGTTCGTGTCATATGCCCCTTGCTTGTACAGCCTTTTTTTTTTCTTCTACCAATCTGCACACCCAACCAACATTCACCACTACTTATTCACTCTCAGCTTTTCATGCCATCACTGTTTGCCTGTTTATAATACATCACTCAGTCTGCTCCAGTGTGTATATTTGTATTCCTTTTTTGTATTTATAGTTTTTTATTCTAAGAGTCCTGATCCTTTTCTTCGATCTTTGATCAGACTCTGCCTCTCATGCTGGATGAAAAGAGTTCCTTGATCATAAAGATAAAGACTTAGGGAATCAGAGTGAAGTAGTAGTATGCTTGGTGGAGGAAGAAGGCTTTTCCAAGATGGTTCTGAGATCTAGAATGGAGTAACAGTTCTACTTAAATAGATATCCACTTAAATGCTGTTACCAGGGTCTAATGTCTCTCAGGTTTGCTCTTTTGGATGTTGGTTCCATACTTAGATCACTCCTTTGGTCCTAAAATGGCTGCAGTATCTAGAGTCCTTTATATCCTATCAGCTTCAAGTTGATAGCATCTCATTGTCTAGATTGGATTACATGCCCTACCCTAAACCATGTCTATGGGAATATGAAGTTCTGATTAATTTGGATCTCATTCTCTTCCCTTGTGGCTCAGCTGGTAAAGAATCCACCTGCAATGCAGGAGACCCCAATTCGATTCCTGGGTTCAGAAGATGCCCTGGAGAAGGGAAAGGCTACCCACTCCAGTATTCTGGCCTGAAGAATTCCATGGACTGTACAGTCTGTGGGGTCCCAAGGAGTGGGACATGACTGAGAGACTTTCACTTTCATTTTCTCTTCCCAGCATAATTGAATGGGTCTTTATAAACAATGGGTGGATAGGTCAGAGGAGGTGATGATGGCTAGATTGACTAAATCAAACAGTGTCCACTTTTGAAAGTAAAACTTTTAATGCTTTTAGCATAAGTTTTAGAGTATCATAGAGTTAAACAAATGTTCCATTTCTTCAGTATGCTTGTATTCGGTGCATGAGCTACCTAGAAGTAGAAAACAAAGCTTTAGGAGCTTCTGGTCTTACTGGGAAGAAAACATGGTGTGTAACAAAACCTGTCATGGTTTAAAGGCTGTCAGGACAACGCCCAGGGAGTTGGAGACCGAGGGCCATTAGAGGCAAGGAGAGTGCAGGAAAATTTGGGGAATATTTTGGGAGAGAAAGTAAAAGAGGAGCTTTTGCTTTTTATTTTATATTCATCAAAATCATTTGTTTATAAAGAGCAGATAGCACTTCCATAAGAACAATTTTAAGCTACAAGTTATGAGAAGTGAGAAAGTACTGTTGATAATTGTTTTTAAAAGTTTTTGGACCAAAGGAAGAAAGGGGGAAAATTTGAACTTCCCATTCAGCAGATCTTTCAGGAACTTAACTCTGAATCAGATTTAACTCAAACACAATTGTATGCAGAATGACAAGAGTAGAACTGATGTCCAGGATACTTGAGGAGTGGGTATTAGAGCCCTAAGCCACTCTGAATATGTTTAAGGCACTTGACCCAGGTGATTTGGGTCAACAACATAACAGAAAATTTCCAAGTGAAATGGCTGTAGTGCTGCTGGTAATCTGAAGACCTCTGGCCAACAGGAGTGACGATAAAGGACTAGAAGTAGGCAAATGTTTTGATTTTCAAAGTGAGAAGGGTAGATTCCACAAACTAGACTTGTGAACTTGATATCCATTCCAGGCAAAATTCTGGCTGAATATATTAAATCTGTTCAGAAGTAAAAGCCAAGTAAAAGCCAATCAGGTATCAAATCATTACAGATTGATACCCTTATTGCCTTTTTTAGGTATTTGGATTTCAATAAGGCGTCTTGGAAAGTCTCTCACAGTATCCTTGTGAACAAAGCAGAACTATTAGGTACATCAGTTGAACATCGTGAACTGAGAGTATTGTTTAATGGGTTTAAGTAAATATACATGGTGGCCTCAGTGTGGTACTCAGTTTGATCTTGTCAACAATTTTTATAAATGACTTGGATGAAGACATATGTGCATGTTTATCAAACCTGCAGTTAACACAAAGCTAAGAAGGGTAACTAATCCAATGGGTAACAAGATCCCAATCCAGAAAGGTCTTGACAGATGAACTCTACGTTGAGTTTAATGAGAAGAAATTTAACAAGGGTAAAATTAAGTATTGTAGTGTTTTTTAATTCAATTTCCAATTGTCCATTGCTAGTATATTGACTTTTGTATACTGACCTTGTATCCTATGACCTTATTAAACTCATTTATTAGTTTAATAATAAATGGAACTCTTAGGGATCCTCTAGATACATAACCATTATTGATATTATATTTTTTGTTTATTTGATATGTACATTTTTAAGATTTTTGTTGCATATTACCACATAGCCCTTCAGAAAGTTTTGCAGCTTACATACCAGCGTTTAAAAATGTATATTTTACTATATTCAGAGTGCCAATTCTCCACCTTTGCCAACCATAGACTTAAAGTTTTGCCATTCTGGCAGACATGTCTTAATATTTCAGGTATCAAAGAAGGTTGTTTCACATAAAAAGGCGGTACTGTTTAAAACACTTCTTAAACCTTAGCTTAGGCTATAGAAAAGGAATGTTATTAAATAGGGTATTCATTCGAAAAGAAATGCTTGCTGGTCTTGTTTATTTTGAAATTATAGGTCTGTCTCTGCATTCTATATAAAAGATATAAGTATTTTTAAGATTAGTTAGTAAATGTTTATCTATTTACTTATTTTTAGCTGTGCCTCATGGCATGTGGGATATTAACTCCCTGACCAGAGATCGAGTCTGTGCCCTCTGTCGCGAAAGCTTGGAGTTTTAACCACTGAACCATCAGAGAAGTCTCTGGTTAATATTTAGAACATCATAGGTGGGCTTCAGATATTAGTGAAAGTTCTGCTTATAACAACAAAAAAACAAACTCCACAGCGCTGGCCGACAATATTTTTAATAGCTGATATCCCAGGCTATAAATTTCTTACAATATTGGGAAAACAGACTGTAAGTTGGAGAAGAAGACTTTATTTCTTTGATTCTGAAAGGCTTCCATCCTCCTCTATAATTTCATTATTAGGAAATATTGTGAAAGACTTTGAAATGGATTAAAAAAAAAAAACAAATTACTGGCTGAGTTGTCTAATCTTGTATCCTGGCTATATGACCCTATCAGGACCTGTGCCTCATTGTCTTTGACCTATTTTAAAACTCTGTAAATTGTAGAAAAATCGAAGAGAAGATTCTTACCCATGCAAGGCAGTACAACTGATTCTTGCCCTGTAGCTGTTGACCAGTTTTTAACTATTAGTAAATTTGTTTCCTGCATTCCTGATTGCCCATATATGTGTGTTGTTTGGATACTGTTCTAAACCAGTTCCAACATCTTACTGGTTCCCTTATTAATTAATGATTAAATAAAATCTTTGACATGTGTTCATTATGTATTTGTATTAGAGTCATGACTTTACATTTTTTATTAATTATCCTTTAATGTTTTTGATTTTATTATTTCTGGGATGCATATTACAATAGTTGTTGTTTAGTTGCTAAGTTATGTCCAGCTCCTTTGTGACCCCTATAGACTGTAGCCTACAAGGCTCCTCTGTCCATGGGATTTCCCAGGCAAGAAATACTGGAGTAGGTTACCATTTCCTTCTCCAGGGGGTCTTCCCGACACAGGAGTTGAACCCGTGTCTCTTGTTTGGCAGGTGGATTCTTTACCACTGAGCCACCTGGGAAGCCCTGCATTACAATGTGTGTGCTAAGTCACTTCAGTCATATCCAACTCTTTGCCACCATATGGACTGAAGGCTGTCAGGCTCCTCTGTCCGTGGGATTCTCCAGGCAAGAATACTGGAGTGGGTTTCCATGCCCTACTCCAGGGGATCTTTCCAACCCAAGGATCAAACCTGTGTGTCTTCTGTCTCCTGCGTTGGCAGGTGGATACTTTACCACTGGCACCACCTGTATGAATTAAATGTTCTTTTTTTTTTTTACCTGAAAAGTGGGCAACTTAATATTAAGTCCATAAAGTCTTTTATTATAGAAAGCCTTAACAATTTGCTGTACTATTACATATTGAGATAAACTCTGAAGTTATAGTCATGGTACTGGCAGTTGTTTATGGAAATTTATGAACTATTACTAGGCAAAAAGCTGACTCTTCTTTATTATCTTTTAATACTACTGCTGGGTCATAGTTCCTTACTTGAAACATTAATTTTTCACATTAGGATTGGCTTATTTTTGGACAAGTGCTAAAAATAAGTTTTTTTAGTTTATTTATTTATTTATTTTTGGCTTCACTGGGTCTTCTTTGCTGCATGTGGACTTTCTCTAGTTGCACTGAGCAGGAACCGCTCTCTAGTTGTACATGGGCTTCTTATCGTGGTGGCTTCTCTTGTTGCAGAGCACGGGCTCTACGGCACTTGGCCTTCAGTAGTTGTGGTGTGTGGGCTCAGTAGTTGCAGCTCCAGGGCTTAGTTGTCCCAAGACATGTGGATCTTCCCTGACCAGGGATCAAACTGTGTGTCCCCTGCATTGGTAGGCAGATTCTTAACCACTGGACCACCAGGGAAGTCCAAAATAAATTATTGTCAAAATTACAGAAGCTGGCCCACAATGTGGCAATTAATTAATGAAAAGCATACTATAAACAATATATGCTCTCTGAAACCCTTGCCTGCTTTAACAGTCATTCATTTTACTATTTACTGAACAGCAATTATGTGTTCTCCAGGGATGAAAAGGTGACTGCTCTATGTCGAAATTAGAAGTCCAGCATCTCATCATGCACCCATGTTTGAGGAATTGCCAAGTATCATTAGTCCACATAGTTGATTAGCCTAATGTGTAGGCTGATAGTCACAGCTCCCATTTGTGTATTACTTTATGCCAGATTCCTTGTTGCTTGCTATACAAACATCCCAGTCTGTAGAATGAGGATATTGTTCTCAAACTCATTGGGGTGTCATGGGGATTAGATGTATTTATGCATAAGTAGTATTGAACTGAATTGAGTATTTAGCTAAATTCCTGACATACAGTAAGTATAAAACATGGCTATGGTCTTATCTAATTCTCACAATAATCTAGTGAAGTAGATATTGTCCCATTTTTTAGAATAAGAAACTGAAGTTCAAAAATCAGCTTTCTAAAGAGCCTAAAACTATGTAGTGAAAGAGCCAAGATTTTTTAAAAATTTTATTATGACCTATAACACGATCTACAAAAAAGTTCGGACAACAAAAATAGTTCTTAATAAATAGTTATAAAAAGACCATCCCAAGCTACAGTAATAAAGACAGTACTGGCACAAAAACTGAACTATATTTCAGTGGAACAAGATAGAAAGCCCAGAGATAAACCCACGAAACTATGGACACCTTCTGTTTGACAAAGGAGGCAAGAATATACAATGGAGAAAAAAACAGTCTCTTCAATAAGTGGTGCTGGGAAAATGGACAGCTACATGTAAAAGAATGAAATTAGAACATTTCCTAACACCAAACATAAAAATAAACTCAAAATGGATTAAAGGCCAGAAACTATAACACTCTTAGAGGAAAGCATAGGCAAACACTCTGATGTAAATCACAGCAATATCCTCTTTGACCCACCTCCTAGAGTAATGGAAATAAAAACAAAAATAAACAAGTGGGACCTAATTAAACTTAAGAGCTTTTGCACAGCAAAGAGAGCTATAAACGAGATGAAAAGACAACCCTTAGAATGTCAGGTAATTGCAAATGAAACAACTGACAAAAGATTAGTCTCCAAAATATACAGTTCATGTAGCTCAATACCAGAAAAACAAACAACCCAATCAAAAAGTGGGAGGAAGACCTAAACAGTCATTTCTTCAAAGAGAAGTTTACTGATCCTAATATAAAACCTTTCTAAACTCACTTATGAAAAAGTTGGCTTAAAACTCAACATTCAGAAAACTAAGATCATGGCATCCAATCCCGTCACTTCATGGCAAATAGATGGGGAAACAACGGAAACAGTAAGAGACTTTATTTTGGGGGGCTCCAAAATGACTGCAGATGGTGACTGCAGCCATGAAATTAAAAGACACTTGCTCCTTGGAAGAAAAGCTATGACCAACCTAGACAGCATATTAAAAAGCAGAGACATTACCAACAAAGGTCCATCTAGTCAAAGCTATGGTTTTCCCAGTAGTCATGTATAGATGTGAGAGTTGGACTATAAAGAAAGCTGAGCTACAAAGAATTGATGCTTTTGAGCTGTGATGGTGGAGAAGACTCTTGAGAGTCCCTTGGACTGCAAGGAGATCCAACCAGTCAATCTTAAAGGAAATCAGCCCTGAATACTCATTGGAAGGACTGATGTTGAAGTTGAAACTCCAATACTTTGGCCACCTGACAGGAAAAGCTGACTCAATGGAAAAGACCCTGATGCTGGGAAAGATTGAAGGCGGGAGGAGAAGGGGAGGACAGAGGATGAGACGGTTGGATGGCATCACCAACTCAATGGACATGACTTTGAATAGGCTCCAGGAGTTAGTGATGGACAGGGAAGCCTGGCGTGCTGCAGTCCATGGGGTTGCAAAGAGTCAGACATGGCTGAGTGACAACTGAATTGAAACTCACTTATGAATTCTAATTGTTAAAAAAATATTTGTGGACTTCCATGGCAGTCAGTGGTTAGGACTCTACACTCCCAATGCAAGGGGCACAGGTTTCAATCCTAGGTTGGGGAACTAAGATCCCACATGGCACACAGCGTGGCCAAAGAGTAAAATAAAAATTTATCTAGAGTCTTTTGGATTTGCAATGTACATGATACATTATCAGTAAGGAATGACAGTTTTATTTCTTCCTTTCCAATTCTTTTATCTGTTTTTCTCCACTTGTCAATCTTAATTCAATCTCAGGGATTGAGATTTTTCTTTAGTCTCCTAGGTGACTAGGGTCTGGGCAACACTTTATACACCATTGCTTTATTCCTAGGGTAAAGATCTTCAAAGTCCTAACTCTGAATACATAATTTATCTCCCTTGCTTGTTATAAATGATGCTTGCTTATTCTCCCAAGTTGGGAAAAGGCCCCAGGACAAGAGTTGAGTTAAATATAGAGCTGACCGCTCTGAGTTTCCCTCCTCTTCCATATCGTGGCTTGGTGATTCTTTAACCTCTTTGTTAGTTCTCTGATCCTTGAGCAGATTGTTAACAATGTTTTTGCTATCTTCTAATTCTAAGCTGAAGAGTTGGTCTGAATTACCTAGTCTGCCCTAACTGGAATGGAATTGAGGGAACAAGATTTGAACTCAGTTCTGTCTAACTCTAAGGTCCAAGCTCTTCAGATCAGTTCAGTCGCTTAGTTGTGTCCGACTCTTTGGAACCCCATGAATTGCAGCACAGCAGGCCTCCCTGTCCATCACCAACTCTCGGAGTTCACTCAAACTCACGTCCGTCGAGTCGGTGATACCATCCAACCATCTCATCCTCTGTCGTCCCCTTCTCCTCCTGCCCCCATCCCTCCCAGCATCAGAGTCTTTTCCAGTGAGTCAACTCTTCGCATGAGGTGGCCAAAGTACTGGAGTTTCAGCTTTAGCGTTATTCCTTCCAAAGAACACCCAGGACTGATCTCCTTCAGAATGGACTGGTTGGATCTCCTTGCAGTCCAAGGGACTCTCAAGAGTCTTCTCCAACACCACAGTTCAAAAGCATCAATTCTTCGGTGCTCAGCTTTCTTCACAGTCCAACTCTCACATCCATACATGACTACTGGAAAAACCATAGCCTTGACTAATTGGATCTTTGTTGGCAAAGTAATGTCTCTGCTTTTTAATATGCTGTCTAGGTTGATCATAACTTTCCTTCCAAAGAGTAAGCGTCTTTTCATTTCATGGCTGCAATCACCATCTGCAGTGATTTTGGAGCCCCCCAAAATAAAGTCTGACACTGTTTCCACTGTTTCCCCATCTATTTCCCATGAAGTGATGGGACCAGATGCCATAATCTTAGTTTTCTGAATGTTGAGCTTTAAGCCAACTTTTTCACTCTCCTCTTTCACTTTCATCAAGAGGCTCTTGAGTTCCTCTTCACTTTCTGCCATAAGGGTGGTGTCATCTGCATATCTGAGGTTATTGATATTTCTCCCGGCAATCTTGTTTCCAGCTTGTGCTTCTTCCAGCCCTTAACCACTTACTATATTGCCTAGTGATTAAATCTAGCAAATGCTTATACTGTTTATGTTTCTCACAGCAGAAAATGTCAAGTCAAACATTTAAGGCCTGTATTCTTATTTTTTATCCTGTAGTGAAGCAAATAAGCAACATGTAAGATGTCAGAAGTGCTTGGAATTTGGACATTGGACTTATGAATGCACAGGAAAAAGAAAGTACCTACATAGGCCTTCAAGAACAGCAGAACTAAAGAAAGCTTTAAAAGAAAAAGAAAACAGATTATTATTACAACAAAGGTAAGGTTACATATGGTGTCCAAAGGAATATTTATTTTTATTTATAAAATTTATTAAGGGACTAAATATCTTATGATGGTTATCCAGATTTAGATTAAAAATACTAGCTAAAGTTTAATGAGTATTACTGGTTCAAGGCACCATGCTAAGCTCTTTACAAGACCCAGCACAACCAAAATAAATAAAATTATTTTTAAAAACTTATTTCAAAAAGTGTATTTTAATAATACATCATTATATGACTTGTGGAATTTATTTAGCATGGGAAGAATTGAAAGAACAAAGTGACATTGCTATACCATCTACCTGTTCAGGTTAACAAACTTTCTCAGGGTTAAATCTGTAAGAATTAAATATAGGAATTAACTTGATACTGAATTCTGTCATAGTCAAGCAGTAAGATCAATGGATATAAAAACTAGAAAAAAAAATTGATGTCTTTAAAAGATATAGTTCCAGTAGAATATTTTATGTATGTGTGTGTGTTAGTTGCTCAGTCGTGTCCAACTGTTTGTGATCCCATCAACTGTAGCCTGCCAGGCTCTTCTGTCCATGTAATTCTCCAAGCAAGAATACTGGAGTAGGTAGCCATTCCATAATAGTTACTAAAATTTATAATATATTTTACATTGTTTTAATCAATTTGCATAGTAGTAGTGATTATGGTAATTCAACTCAGAGTTTTTAAGCACTTTTAGAACTTTATGATCATATGTAATTAAAAGATACAATTTCGAGTTATGTTATGTCTGTGTTTTTATTGCAGAGAAATATAAGTGGTCACTAAAATTTTCAGGCATAAAAATATATTAGGATACATTCTGTGGGGAAAGGAAAATTAAAAAACAGGTTCAAAGATGAAAAGGGATAATGTAAAAGTACCAATTGTTAAAGATAAACTTGTTCATATTTTTTAAAATTAATTATGATAGGTATCAAATTTTGTGATATTTACAAT
>SJYQ01006560.1:90400-149064 GCA_006410935.1 Redunca redunca
AGACTTTTTTTATTTGAGGGGTGAACCTTTTTTTCTTTTTTATCTTTAAAATATATCTCTAAAATTAATCAAAGCTGAAATCTAGTAAATCTGTTTTTGTGATGAAACCTATCTTTCCTCCCTGTGAAATAAATGCCATACTCTGTTCCGTGTTAGTGCTGTGTATCAGATGTTTTTCAGGATAAAGGATCATAATATCTGGCGGTGAATTTCTAATGCTTTTGGCTGTATGTTATTATGTAAGATTTAATACACTAGAAGCTTAGGAGTTTTCCTACTGTTACTAATGTGCTCTATTTTTGTGTTTATGTTCAGAAAGTTGTTCTGACTTCTTGTCCTAAATGAAAAGTTCAAGAAACCTATTAATAAATTTATACCTTTTGGATGGTACTAGTTTCAGGTTACTGTGTTTTATCATTCATTTTCTTCTGGTTCTTAGAGTTACCCTTTTCTGAGGAAAATTATTCTAGAGGAACTTAAAAAAGAACAAAAATTCTGAAACTACATAGGAGTCTAGTCTTTGGTGCCTTTGGATAAATTCAATGTGTCAGAAAAGAAAGCAGTCATTTAAAAAGCTAGCTTATGTAAAAGGGATATAAATACTTTTGTGTGTCAATATGCTATAAAAGATACCATTCAAAGGGGTAGGAGGAAGAGATGTAATTTTTACAGAAAATTAGAGTGATGTTGGCTGCCTTTTACTAAATTTTTTTATAACGTTTTCATAAAGATTGCCTTTTACCATTTTGCAATTGTGGTATGACTGTTTATATGGTAACTCATCATGTATGAGTCTACTGCATAAATATGAGTGACTTGGATTAATCTAGTGTGTTTATATAGCATATACACAGTTGAAATCTAGCATGAAAGTTTAAAAAGAAATACTGCTAAGTATTTCTTAAAAGTAAAATACTCTGTCATGATGAAATTATTTGATTTAACATCACATTATTTTGTGATGTGTTTTCAACTTTTTGGAAAGAGGTATCGTTTGTAGAAAAAAATCTTGATTTAGGTTAAATATAGGTTTTTAAAACTACAGATGTTGTCTTTATATTTTTATGAAAAAGCAGTAGAAAATTACTTTTGAAGGAAATGAACTTCTATTTAAATGTTTAAATTATGTATGTTGTCAGTTTAAAGATCTGTAATTACCTGTTTTACAGAATCATCTGCTTTCAGTGATTATAAATATTTTCAAAACATCATTTTTAAGGCTCTATACAGAATGTGTCAGTTGACAGGCAGATTTCATAAACTACTAATGAAATGCAGTTTACAATGTTTGTAGTCTCTGTAAGGGCAATTTTAGCGGTGAAAAAAACTTGGAAGGGAAACATGTACATAGGTTATATCACTTTCAATCAAATAAAACTCAGTTTGTGCTGATGAGCTTAAGCTTCTTTAATGTCTGCTATTTTTCTTAATGCTGTTTCTTACCCACTTAGATGGTAAGAACGTTTACATTCTAATTATTTTTACTATTACAACTATTCAAAGGCATACCTGGAAAAGTACAGAGGTCAAGATCCTTACCCTAGTCACACAGTTTACTCAAAAAAGCAAACTCAATGGCACAGTGGAGGGTAACTTCCAAAGAATTTACCCTATCCTGCCTAAAAGCAGAACTCTGGAAGTTGAATCCCTGGCAAATTTAATAAATGTATTATTTCTCAGAACCATATCAAAAGGAATCATAATCAGATCATAGGTTTTTACTCCTCAAACGTTTGTTAGTATGACTGTACAATATAGTAAATTTGTCTTGGCATTACACCAAAAGTTAGCACTGGGAATGGAAGAAAGTACAGAGAAAGTGTACTTCATAGTCATGATTTTATTTCTTTAACTTGCTAATTTGAACTAACTGTAGGTTTACAGAAAATCTGTAAAATTACAATTTCCATGTATACCTCACCTAGCTTCCCCTAATGTTAGCATCTTACATAACCATAGTACAATGAGCAGAACCAAGAAATTAGTATTTGATAAAATACTGTTAGTTAAACCAAAAACTTTACTCACATTTCACCAGTTTTCCCAGTTGTTTTCTATTTCTGTCCCATTATATTACCCAGAAAATGCATTTAGTTACTTCTAAATCTACCACTGTGTCTAAGTTCCTTTGTCTTTCCTTATCTTTCATGCCCTTGTGACTTTTGAAGAGTATTGATCAGTTATTTTGTCTAATGTCCCACAATTTGGATTTGTCAAATATTTTCTCATGGCTGAACTGACATTATGCTTTTTAGAATAATAGCACAGAAATGAAAAATTCCCAGTATCGATAAAGTAATGTACTATTGGTGATATTGACCTTGATCATTGGGTTGAGGTGGTTTCATCAGATTTCTCCATTACAAAGACTGTCTTTCCCTTTTTAATTGATAGATATCTTGGAGGAGATACTTTGAGACTACAAATTGTCCTCACAGTCACCTACTACTTTTAGTATAGATAACAATAGTTATTACTGTGATGTTTGACAAATGGTAATTTTCCATTTTCCTCTTTACACTAATTGGAATTATACTATAAGGAAGCACTGCTGCTTCTCTCCCAGTCATTTAATCGTTAGTACTGTGGACTCGTCAATGTTTCTTCTGTGGGTTAAAATTCAATAATAGCATTGTTTTTTGGCTCAAATTATTCCACCTTTGACTATTAGAAGCATTCCTTCAGGTTGCCCCCCCCCTTTTTTTTTAATCTTCATCTTTTTGTTAGTACTTCCTTACTTTTTGAAATCACAAGATGTTCTAGGTTCATCTTGTGATCTCCTTGTCGTTTCTTTGAACCAACCACTTCTCCAATTTTTATCCTGAATTTAATTGGAGAATGATGTTTAGAATCCATGATCTGGGTGCTGTCTTTGTAGGTTTTTTATGCATTTTGAATAATAGTGTTCTAAGGTGGTTAAGACATGGAGACCTGCCATTAGTAGGAAGAAATTAGGTGTCATCACCTTCAACATTTCTCAGCCTAGCTTTCCTTAATTTCACAGTACTCTTCATGCAGCAAAGTTCTTCGGCAACAAATGGAAGAGACAAAGTCTTTAATTAAAAATTGTCATGACATCCTTCCTTCCCCTTTACAGTATATCTAAATTGATAATAGGCCAAATATATATTCAGACCTTGGACTATGGTGCCTTAATTGAAAGGGGTCACATGGTGTCTGTCCATGGGGTCACATAGAGTCAGACATGGCTTAGTGACTAAACAATGACAACAAATTGAAAGAAGTTGGCCCAAAGGAATATTTCAAATGGTATTTTTGTATGCTGTCCTTCAGGTTTTTATATCTTGGTAAAATTATGCCATAAAAAGATGTAGGTGTAGGTGTGGTGGTGGTGGTGGTGTGTGTGTGTGAGAGAGAAAGGTACTATGAAAGAGGAAGAGAGAAGGGAAAGCCAGGATGACATCTGGGCTGCAGACATTCTCAGATGCATTTTAGGAGAGAGTATGGATGGAGGTTGAGGACCTGGAAATTGCCAGTGTCTTTGGAAAGTCTTTTGTATCCTCCCAAGGATACTTGCACATGCTATTCAAGGTTATCAGTAATAACCACAAACATCAGTATAACTCCTATTTGGAAGGTACTATACTACAACGTATAATAACACTTCAACAGTGATTTCCTTGGAGTTCACTATCAGTTGGGGAGACACACACAAAAACACTAAGAACAAAGGAAAAAAGGCTTTCATTGAAACCACATTTATTACCATTCCTCCTGACACCTAATAAAATGGTAGAAAAGAAACAGACACAGTGCTCGCTTTGGCAGCACATATGCTAAAATTGGAACGATACAGTGATTAGCATGGCCCCTGTGCAAGGATGACACACAAATTTGTGAAGCGTTCCATATTAAAAAAAAAAAAAGAAGTAGACACAAAGTATAAACCCATAAGGCAAGGAGAAAAGGAAAGGAGATGAAACATGAGAAACTGCAATTCTTTTGGAAGCTGGAAAAATTGATGGAATCGTGGATGCCTCCTTAAACAACCAAATCATTTTAGGGGCCCAATCATAACCCTACAGTGAAGGAAAGTCAATAGGAAGCAAGCCAATTTATGCCATGGAACTCTGCAAAGGCTCCAAACTCGATGACAGCATGCACTCATCAGCCAAGGTCAGAGAGGGCTCAAGGACAAAGAGTGATGGTAAGTTTATGTAAGAAGCTACACCCCTGTGTACTCTTCTCCCATTTGTGCTGTCTTGGTGGGTCTGTGGGGTCGCACAGAGTTGGACACGACTGACACGACTTAGCAGCAGCAGCAGTGGGTTTATGATTATGATTATTTTTCATTACTTGAATGTGACATTTTGTGAGTAGTAGTAGTAAACACCGGAGTTCAACCTTCTATGATTATGAGTATTATTTAACTTAAAATTAAGTAAGACACAGTACAAGTTGCCATGTGCTACAAGCGACTTGGGTTATAGATAATAAATGGTATGAAGCCACATCGATAAATCCCTAGCACTGGATCTTACTCTCCCAAAAACTCTGGACAAAATCAAGAATGAAAAACTATGCAACTACTGGGTAATATTTTTACATGAACATTGTGGTGTACATTTGATAAAACAATTCCCTTCCTTAAGAAGTCCTGAGGGTATTCTGAGATTATTTCTGTACTAGGCAAATCCATAGGGTCACTAAACATGTAAGCCAATATAACTAGATATTTATACAAAGAAAATCACCCCTAACTAGTTAGCTGCCTTGAAGAGAATCAGTATGTGGACAAAGGAAAAAACACTCATTTATGAAAAATTTAACAGCCAGTATTAAGTATCTCTCTTTGTCCTCTGAGGATTAATAGGCTATTAATAAACACTTATAGACATGTGTTAAGTAGTACAAGCTTAAGTCACTAGAGAGCTTAGAGTCTTAACCACAGGGAGAGTTTGGTAAAGCCTTCCAAGGGAGCTGTATATGGCTGAGAAAGAGTTGTTGAACACATGTAAACATATATATAGATGTATAATCAATATTCAGATATATAAAACAGTTATTAAAATAATTGATCAGCTTGTAACAACATATAAATGTTCAAGAAAAAATTGTTTTTTCACATTTTAGACTTACTGCTTTAATTTACATTTAGATTTATTGTTTTAGTATCTTTGGCATTAAGATAAAAGAATGAGATATTATTTCAATTTTTTCAGAAGAGAAATGAGGGTCACTCTTGATGACGTTGGTCCCAGAGCTTTGACACAGTGACTCATCCCCATCACTCTTTGCAAGGCCAGAGAGAACACGTCTCCTTACAGCAGATTGTATGTTGTGTGATTTTTGTGCAAGCCTAACACAGTTATACTAACTTAACACATTAAAGATGAGAGTGGAAAGGTGACAAATATAAGAGATACTGAGAAGGTAGAAATTACAGAACTCAGTGATCGGTTGATTTTGTGGTGAAAGAGGTGAACCCAGAAAGGTTTCAAGATCTGTTGTTTGGATGACTGGTAATAAAAGTATTCATTTCATTATAATTATAACATTAGTAGCATCTACTACCTTGGCAAATACAAACTGACCCTAGAAATTAGAGAAAGGTAAAATAATTTTTAACACAATGGAACACTACAGTTTTTAAAAATTTTCAGGTACCACTTGGGTGTCTGAAAATTTGTCTGTAGAGTTTGATAGTGACCAAATTGCTAATAGTTATCATATTTGGGTGCCAAGATTATAATTTACACGTTTAATTTCCTTACTTTCCAATTTTCTTTTTTCGTTGCTTACTTTCATTCTTTTTTCTTTCTTTCTTTTTTTTTTTTTTGGCTACATGGCTTGCAAATTCCCGACCAGGGATTAAATCCCGGCTATGGCAGTGAAAGTGCCAAGTCCTAACCACTGGACTGCCAGGAAATTCCTGCCAATATTTTCTTTTTAGAACTTTATAAGGTGCAATTGACCTACAATGATCTTCATGTATTTAAAGTGTATAATTTGATGGATTTTGACATCTATATACACATGAAATCATAACCACAAGCAAGATAATTAAACCTTGCCCCACAAAGCTTTCATGTGCCCTTTTGTAATCTTTCCCACCCATTCTTTTGCTTACACTATCTGCCATTAGTCCCCAGAAAACTACAAATATAGTTTACTTAGCTATAGAATAGTTTGCATTTTTTGAATATATATAAATAGAATTATATAGTATGTACTTTTTTGGTCTTCCTTCTTTCAGCATAATTATTTTGGGACTCATTCTTGTTTTTTATTCTTTTAAGATTTTTTTATGTGAATCATTTTAAAGTCTTTATTGAATTTGTTAGAATATTCTTTCTGTTTTATATTTTTGTTTTTGGCCATGAGGTATGTGGGATCTTAACTCCCTGACCAGGGATGGAACCAGCACCCGCTGCATGGGAAGACAAAGTCTTAACTGCTGGATTGCCAGAAAAGTCCCTCATTCTTGTCATGCTTATTCCTTTATTCCTTTTTACTGATAGTAGTATTCTGCTGTATGGATATACCAAATTTGTTTATCCACTCACGTATTGATGGATATTTAGACTGTTTCCAGTTTTTGGCTACTACAAATAAAGCTGCTATGAACATTCATGTATAGGTCTTTGTGTGGATATATGCTTTCATTTGTCTTGGGGAGAGTCCTAGAGGAAAGAATTAAATGTACTATGAACCCTATAAACCAGCAAAATAACAAATCACTCTAGCTAATAACCCAACAAAGGAAATAAATGGAATTTTAAAAAGAGTAAAAGAGGAAAAAGAAAACAAATACAAATGGGACAAATAGACAATAAATATCAACATGACAGATTTAAACCTAATCATGTCTATAATCTCACTGTTAAGTCACTAAGTCGTTTGTGACTCTTTTCAACCCCATGGACTACAGCCTGCCAGGCTTCCCTGTCCTTCATTATCTCCCTGAGTTTGCACAAACTCATGTCCACTGAGTCGGTGATGCCATCCAACCATCTCATTCTCTGTCATCCTTTTCTCCTCCTGCCTTCAATCTTTCCCAGCATCAGGTTCTAAGTCGTTTCTTTGCATCAGGTGGCCAAAGTATTGGAGATTCAGCTTCAACATCAGTCCTTCCAATGAGTGTTCAGGACTGATTGCCTTTAGGATTGACTGCTTGGATCTCCTTGCAGTCCAAGGAACTCTCAAGAGTCTTCTCCAACACCACAGTTTAAAAGCATCAATTCTTCAGCGCTCAGCCTTCTTTATTATCCGACTCTCACATCCATACATGATAACTGGAAAAACCACAGCTTTGACTATAAAGACCTTTGTCAGCAAAGTGATGTTTCTGCTTCTTAATAGGCTATCTAGGTTTCTCATAGCTTTTCTTCCAAAGAGCAAATATCTTTTAATTTCATGGTTACAGTCATCTTCCACAGTGATTTTGGAACTCGAGAAAGTAAAATGTCACTTTTTCCACATTATACATAATCTCATTACATATAATCTATATGTTTTTTTGACATACACACACCGCTTTATTTATTTCTATTTGGCTGCACTGGGTCTTTGATTTTGGTGCACGGGCTTCTCATTGCATTGGCTTCTCTCGTTGTGGAGCACAGGCTCTAGGACCACAGGTTTGGATAGTTGCGACTTGCTGGCTCCAGGGTGTGGGCTTCAGTGGTTGTAGTACACAAGCTCAGTGGCCCCACAGCACTGGGAGCACATGGAACGCTCCCAGACCAGGAAGTGAACTGTGTCCCCTTCATTGACAGGTGGAAACCTATCCTCTGCACCACCAGGGAAGCCCTATACAGAAATAATCAAAGCTCCAATTAAAAGTTAAGAATTATTGAATTGGATAAAAGAGTAAGAAGTACTGCCAACCAGAAATGTACCTTAAATAAAATAGGCACTTAGGTATGCTAACACTAATAAAAAAGAAAACTAGAGAGGCTATATTAATATCAGACTAGTAGATTTCAGAAAAGAGAATATTATGAGGATCAAAGAAAGTTATTAAAGATATTAAAGTTATTAAAGATAATGAGTTATCATACTCATCTTGAGTATGAAGTGTGGTCAGTTCATCAGGAGGACATAATGATCCTAAACATTTATACATAATAGCAGATTTTGAAAATAAGCAAAGTAAAACTGATGGAAATAATAAAATGAGAAATAAATCCTCAATTATAGTCAGAGAGTTCAATACCCGTACTTGTTAACTGGCACAACAAGTAGACAGAAAATAACTAAGGGTATAGAAGACTTGAACAACACAACCAACAAATTTGACAAAATAAGTATAGAACACTTTATCCAACAATAACAGAATACACATTCTTTTGAAAGTGCAAGAATATTTACCTAAGTAGCCCATATTTCAGACTGTAAAACAAGTCTTAATAAAGGTAATAGGATTTAAGTCAACTGATAGAAAAATTCATGATATAAGAGCTTTAATTTTTTAATTCATTTTTATTGGAGTATAATTGATTTACAAGATAGTATTAATTTATGCTGTACTGCAAAATGAATTAGAGCTGTGAGTTTTATTCAGGGTCTTACTAAGGACTATAGCCCAGCAGATGGTCACTCAATGAAAGTGAAAGCCACTCAGTCGTGTCCAACAATTTGCAACCCTATGGACCATATAGTCCGTGGAATTCTCCAGTCCACAATACTGGAGTGGGTAGCCTTTCCCTTCTCCAGGGATCAAACCCAGATCTCCCACATTGCAGGCAGATTCTTTACCAAATGAGCTACCAGGAAGCCCAGGGAAGTCACTCAGTAGTTCTGAGTAAACTGCTCCCAGGAGGTGGGAGAAAATCCAGTTTATATGTGACAGTTTTGGCAATCAAGTATATATCTTGGTAAAAGATTTCTAGAGCTTCCCTGGTGGCTCAGTGGTAAAGGATCCACCTGTCAATGCAGGAGATGTGGATTTGATTCTTGGATTGGGAAGATCCCCTAGAGAGGGAAATGGCAACCCAGCCCAGTATTCTTGCCTGCGAAATTCTGTGGAGAGTGGAGCCTGATGGGTTACAGTCCATGGAGTCACAAAAGATTTGGACATGACTTAGCAACTAAAGAACAACAACAGAAGATTACTGTTCAGTTCAGTTCAGTTGCTCAGTTGTGTCTGACTCTTTGTGACCCCATGGACTGCAGCACACCAGGTTTCCCTGTTCATCACCAACTTCCGGAGCTTACTCAAACTCCTGTTCATCGAGTCACTGATGCCATCCAACCATCTCATCCTCTGTCCTCCTCTTCTCCTCCCGCCTTCAGTCTTTCCAAGCATCAGGGTCTTTTCCATTGAGTCAGCTTTTCCAACCAGGTGGCCAAGGTATTGGAGTTTCAGCTTCAGCATCAGTCCTTCCAATAAATATTCAGGACTGATTTCCTTTAGTATTGACTGACTGGATCTCCTTGCCCTCCAAGGGACTCCCAAGAGTTCACAGACTTAACTCTTTAACAGATTTTAACTCTTTAAGTACAGGTAAAAAAAAATATCAATCCTTCATTGCTCAGGCTTCTTTATGGTCCAAATCTCTCATCCATACATGACTACTGAAAAAATCATAGCTTTGACTAGATGGACCGTTGTTGGCAAAGCAATATCTCTGCTTTTTAATATGCTGTCTAGGTTTGTCAAAGCTTTTCCTCCAAGGAGCAAGCGTCTTTTAATTTCATGGCTACAGTCAGCATCTGCAGTCATTTTGGAGCCCAATAAAATAAAATCTCTCACTGTTTCCATTGTTTCCCCATCTATTCGCTGTGAAGTGATGGGACCAGATGCCATGATCTTAGTTTTCTGAATGTTGAGTTTTAAGCCAACTTTTTCACTCTTCTCTGAAAGAGAAGGGGCTTTCATCAAGGGGCTCTTTAGTTCTTCTTCACTTTCTCCCATGAGGGTGGTGTAATCTGCATATCTGAGGTTATTGATATTTCTTCTAGCAATCTTGATTCCAGCTTGTGCTTCATCCACCCCGGCACTTCAAATGATGTACTCTGCATATATATCAGGTATTCCCTGTAGCTCAAATGGTAAAAAGTTTGCCTGCAATGCAGGAGACCTGTGTTCAATCCCTGGCTTGGGAAGATCCTCTGGAGAAGGGAATGGTAATTTACTCCAGCATTCTTGCCTGGAAAATCCCATAAACAGAGGAGACTGGCAGGCTATAGTCCATGGGGTCGCAAAGAATCGGACACAACTGAGCAACTGACACTATTACTACTACTCTGCATATAAGTTAAATAAGTAGGCTGACAATATACAGCCTTGACTCCTTTCCCGATTTGGAGCCAGTCTGTTGTTCCATGTCCAGTTCTAACTGTTGCTTCTTGACCTGCATACAGATTTCTCAGGAGGCAGGTCAGGGGGTCTGGTATTCCTATCTCTTTAAGAATTTTCCACAGTTTCTTGTGATCCACATAGGCAAAGACTTTGGCATAGTCAATAAAGCAGAAGTACATGCTTTTCTGGAACTCTTGCTTTTTCGATGATCCTGCAGATGTTGGCAATTTGATCTTTGGTTCCTCTGCCTTTTCTAAATCTAGCTTGAACATCTGGAAGTTCACAGTTCACATATTGTTGAAGCCTGGCTTGGAGAATTTTGAGCATTACTTTGCTACCATGTAGATATTAATGGTTTCAGTGCTTTCCTATATGTGGGAAGATGCAAGAATCTGAGTTCATTAAAAATCTTCCTGAGATATACATCTAAGGGGCCTGCTTGTCCAAAGCACAGAGCATCCTGAGATCATCCTTTCCTCTGTGTGAAGCAGAGTGTGCTGTTGGTGAGCATCTGCAGCAGGTTATTCCCTGTAGAATTGGTTGGTAAGCAAAAACGCTCTTTTGTTCTTTGTTTACAGTACATACAAGGTATATCTGACCACAGTGAAGTTAAACTAGAAATCAGTATCAGAAATATCTCTGGAAAATCCCTCAACATATGGAAGCTGAATAACAACACTTCTATATAACTCACAGATCAAAAATGAACTCAAAAGGAAAATTACAAAATATTTCTAACAAACTAAAGATGGAAGCAAAATATTTGTGGGATGCTGCGAATGCATACTTTGGGAAAATTAATAGCACTAAATATTAGAGAAAATGTCTCAAAACAGTGACTTCAGCTTGCACCTTAATAAACTAGAAAAAGAAGAGCAGATAAACCCTGAAACAACTGGAAGAAAGGAAATAATAAAGAACAAGGGCAGAGATCAGTGAAATAGAAAACAAATAATAGAGAAAGTCAACGAACCTAAAAGGTAGTTATATGGGAATTTCCTGGTGGTCCAGTGGTTAGGATTCCGTGCTTTCACTGCTAAGGGCCTGGATCAATTCCTGGTTACAGAAATAAGAATCCATAAGCCCCATGGTGCAGCTAATAAATAAATAAAATAAATGAAAAGTAGTTCTATGAGAAGTTTAATAAAAACCGGTAAATCTCTAGCCAGACTGCTCAGGAGAAAAGAGAGGAGATAAATTACCAATATCAGAAATAAGCAAGATGCTATCACTACAGATTCCACATATATTAAAAAGACACTAGACAATAGCAAGACAACTTTACTCATTTAATAAAATAGAAAAATTCATTGGAACCCAAATGAACAAGTTTCACTCAAGAATAAACAAATGACCCAAATACATGTATATTTATAAAGAAATTGAATTTTTATTTAAAAATCTTCCCACAGAGAGAACTCACATTTTCAAAACTATGATTTTATACTTATATAAATTTATAAACTGAAAAGATAAATATTATCTAGTTTTTCCTTTGGAATTTTTCTTTGACCAGTGGGTTATATAGATGTGTATTATTCAGTTTCTATATATTGAGGGATTTTCCAGAGATGTTTCTATTACTGATTTCTACCTTAACTCCGCCATGGTCAGATATACCTGGAGCCCCAAGTCCAGGTATACGGGTGTTCATGAATGAAGAAGATACCATATTTAAAACCTTATATGCCTTGAATCCTTCTACGTTTATTGAGACTTATTTTACAATCTGGGATATGGGTTACCTTAGTAAATATACCCTAGTGAATGTTCTGAGTGCACTTTGAAAAGAATGTGTATTCTGCTATAGTTGGGTGGAATGTTCTGTGAGTGTTAATGTACACAGGTTATGCATGTAAGTAAGGACTGGAAAGGAAATTGAACCAATATTTTAAAAGAAGATGTTACTGTTCATTAATAGAGTTTTTTTCTCTATGTAAACTGCTTGAATCACATAAAGGAAAATTGTGGTTTGGATTGGTGTAACTACCCTTCCAAGATGATTCTTAAAGATCCTGTTCCCTGTTGGTCATGTCCTTGTATAGTCCCTTCCCACACTGCATATGGGATAACTTCTGTGATTTATAGAATAACACAGAAGCAACTGTTTGTGACTTCAGATTCGAGGTCATAAAAGGCATTAGTTTCTGCCTTGTCTCTTGAAACATTCACTTTAGGATGACCCAGCTTCTGTGGTATGAGCAGCCTTGTAGAGAGACCCCTGTGGAGAGGAACTGAGTCCTCCAAACAACAGTCAGCAGCAACCTGCCAGGCACATCAGGGAGCCACCTGGGAAGGAGAGCCTCCATTCCCAGTTAAGTGTTCATATGACTACCACCTGTTAAGAGACCCAAGCGAGAACTGCCTAGCAAAGCCCCACCTGAATTCCTGACCCATAAAAATTGTGAGAGACAATAAATGGTTATGGTTGTGTTAAGCCACTAAGTTTTGAGCAATTTGTTATGGAATAATTTTAAAAACCTCATGCTCATAGGTTTTAAAGTATACATTTATTAAAAGATTACATTCAAGCTTCTTCTCAAAGTTCATCTTCTTTGAGAAGTTTTTCCAAGCCAACCTAGCGGAAATAGCCCCTGAACTGATTCTATCCCTTTGCTCTGCTTTTTCCTCTTAATGTTTATACCTGGAAGTAGTTCAGAGTTGTATGTGTGTGTGTATATCTTTCTTCTCTTTCTTTTACACTAAAGTGGAAGCCCCATGAGAATAAGGACCATTTTGTTCACTACTGCCTAGAACCTGGAGAAGGAAATGGCAACCCACTCCAGTACCCTTGCCTGGAAAATTCCACAGACTGAGGAGCCCGGTAGGCTACAGTCCATGGCGTCACAAAGAGTCGGACACGACTGAGTGACTTCACTTGCACTTGCTTGCCTGGAACCTAGATGTTTAGAATACTACCTGGTATATCAGTGGCACTCTACCAATAATTGTTGAAAGAGTGAATAATAACAAAATCATTAATGTTCTCATTTGTCTTAATAGTATACTTGGATTTTATTTCAAGAATATGGGTATATAGAGAGACTATGAACCACGTGTGGATTTGTACTAACTACTTTTCCTAATGTTTGCATTAGAATCATTTTTATAGAAGCAGTTCTTGTTGAGTCCTTTCTCTTAACAAGGCATTGTGGTAGGTAGCCTCTGAAATGGCTCTCAATGACTTCTGAGTCCTGGTGCTCATGTCCTTGTCAGTCCCCTCCCACACTGAATAGGGTTAACTTGAGCAACCAATAGAATATTACAGAAATGAATGTGACTTCTGAGGTTAGATCATAGAAAACATTGGAGATTTTCCTTGTTTAAAAGACATTTGGGGTTTGATGTACAATGGTAGCTCAGATGGTAAAGCATCTGACTACAATGCGGGAGACCCAGGTTCGATCCCTGGGTTGGGAAGATCCTCTGGAGAAGGAAATGGCAACCCACTCCAGTACTCTTGCCTGGAAAATCCCTTGGACAGAGGAGCGTGGTAGGCTACAGTCCGTGGGATCACAAAGAGTCAGACGCAACAGAGCAACTTCACTTTTCACCTCATTACAAATTAATTTCTTCCAAAAAAGTTTAAACATGAAAAGGAGGCTGCCACTAAAGTTTCTGAGTGACTCATTATGTAAGTGTGGAGAAGGCAATGGCAACCCACTCCAGTACTCTTGCCTGGAAAATCCCGTGGACAGAGGAGCCTGGTAGGCTGCAGTCCATGGGGTGGCTAAGAGTCGGACACGACTGAAACAACTTAGCAGCAGCAGCATTATGTGAGTGAGGAAAGTCATTTAATGATGACAAGTTCATTAAATCATGTTTATAGTAGGAGCCAAAGAAATATATCCAGAGCAAATAAATTTGCTTAAGAGTATTAACCTTTCTATGAGAACAGTTGCTCAGAGTTAAAGACATTGAGAGCAATAGTCAATTAAAAAACAAAGGGGTATCAATTGGTTTTCCTTATTTTTTATAATATTAATAGCTTCTTGAGTTTTAATGAACATACCATATAATTCACCCACTGAAAGTGTACAATTCAGAGTTATACAACCCCCACCAGAATCAATTCTTATTACCCCCCAAAGAAATCTTGTACCCATTAGCAGTCATTACCCATTCCCCAACAAGCACCCAGCCATAAGTAATCACTAATTTCTTTCTATCTCTATAGATTTCCATATTATGAACATTTCATATAAATGGAATCATACTGTGTATTGTCCTTTGTGACTGACTTCTTTCAGTCAGCATAAAGTTTTCAAGGTTCATTTACAGTGTATCATTTGTTTTCCATCTTATGGCTTTTACAAATAATGCTACTGTGGACATTCACGTGCAAGGTTTTGTGAGGACCTTTTTTTTTGTAATTTTCTTGGGTGTATACCTAGGACTCTGGGTTATATGATAGCATTATGTTTAAATTTTTGAGGAAGGCAAGAAAAAAAGAACCTCTGTGCATATTTTAAAAATTGGGTATTTGTCTTTTGTCTTTTCACTTTCTTTTTATTTTTTTAAATATCTATTTACTTCTTTATTTATTGGCTGGCTGGGTCTTTGTTGCTGCAAGATGTCTTTCTCTAGCTGCAGTGTACTGGCTTCTCATGGCAATGATCTCTCGTACTGACAAGCACAGACTCTAGGCACATGGGCTTCAGTACTTGCTGCATATGGCCTCAGCAGTGGTGGAGCATGGACTCCAGACCAGTAGTGGCTCACTAGCTGTGGTGCATGGGTTTGTTGTTCCTCGCCATGTGGGATCTTCCTGATCCAGGGGATCAAATCTGTGTCTCCTGCAGCTCCTGCATTGGCAGGCAGATTCTTTACCACTGAGTCACCAAGAAAGTCCTGTCTATTCACTTTCTTGATGCTGTCTTTTTGAAGCACAAAGAACATCTTAATTTTGATGAAGTCCAGTTCATGTTTTTCTTTTGTTGCTTGTACTTGTGGTATCATATCTAATGAACCATGGCTATTCCAGATCTTGAAGCTTTATGCCTTTGTTCTCTTTTAAGAGTTTTATAGGTTTAGTTCTTACAATTAGGGCTTGATTATTGTGAGTTGATTTTTGTATGTGCTGTGAGGTAGGAATCCAACAGAATTCTTTTACATATGGATATACAATTGTCCCAGCACAGTTTGTTGAAAAGACTATTGTATGCCCATTGAAAATTGTCTTAGAACCTTGTTGAATTTTTCAACCATAAATATGAGGATTTATTTTTTGACTTTCAATGCTACTCCATTTAGATATTAGGTACTTGGGATTTCTTTGGACGGAATGATGCTAAAGCTGAAACTCCAGTATTTTGGTTACCTCATGCGAAGAGCTGACTCATTGGAAAAGACTTTTGATGCTGGGAGGGATTGGGGGCAGGAGGAGAAGGGACGACAGAGGATGAGATGGCTGGATGGCATCAGTGACTCGATGGATGTGAATCTAAGTGAACTCCAGGGGTTGGTGACGGACAGGGAGTGCTGCAACCTGGCGTGCTGCAATTCATGGGGTCACAAAGAGTCGGACACGACTGAGCGACTGAACTGAACTGAACTTGAATCTTGATGAGTACACAGTTGTCGCTGATATCAGTCAGTTGTTTATTTGAAGAATCAATATAGAGTTTGAAGTGACTAAAGAATTACCACTAAGAGTAATCTGTGT
Source organism: Redunca redunca (assembly GCA_006410935.1). NCBI lineage: Eukaryota > Metazoa > Chordata > Mammalia > Artiodactyla > Bovidae > Redunca > Redunca redunca. The sequence continues at coordinate 106,333 of SJYQ01006560.1, forward strand.
GAAACAACTACAAAAGAGAATGTTTTCAAAGAAGTTGTGAAAACCCTAATTCCGTACAACCTGCAGTTGTGTTGAATAAGGTATGTTAAATTGATGGTGGTACTGGTGGCTCAGTGGTAGAGAATTCACCTGCCAATGCAGGAGACATAGGTTTGATCCCTGAGTCAGGAAGATACCCTGGAAAAGGAAATGGCAACCCATTCCAATATTCTTGTCTGGGAAATCCCATGGACAGAGGAACCTGGCAGGCTGAAATCCACAGTGGCACAAGAGTCAGAAACAACTTCATGATGAAAACAACAACAACAAACGAACATGTGTGGAGGAGAAAAAACTTATTTGAACAGATTTACAAAGATTTGGAAAATGTAAGGTGTTTAAAGCCTTATAAATATTTGAATTTATCATGTATCATCTTACTAACAGCATCAAGAGTGAACTTTATTTCCTCTTCTGGATTTAACCATCATGTGTTCCAGGAATTTTTTTTCAGAAATATACCTGAATATCCTCACTTGCTATACCACATCGAAGTTTGATGGCTTAGTAATGGTAAAATATTATTGTGATTATCTGAGCTCTGGACTGAGATGGAAACTTTTTTTAATGGTGGTAAAATACATATAACATAAAATTTAATATTTGGCCAATTTTTTTGTATACCATTAAATGATATTAAGCACATTCATCACCACTATCCATTTCCAAAATCTGTTTCATCTTGCAAAATTGAAATGCTATACCCATCAAACAATAATTCCCCATTCCCTTCACTCCAGACTCTGAAAGCTACATTGTACCTTCTCTATGAATTTAACTACTTTTGGTACCTCTTATAAGTAAAATCATACAGTATTTGTCTTTTTGTGACTGGCTTATTTCACTTAGCATAATATCCTCAAGGTTCAGTCACATTGTAGCAAGTGCAAATTTTTCTTCTTTTTTAAGGTTGATTAATATTTTGTTAATGAATATACCACATTTTGCTTATCCATTCATCTGGGTTGCTTCCACATTTTGGCTATTGTGAATAATGTTGTCAGTTGGATTTTTGTGAATGAGAAGTGCCCTCAGCCACTGTTGAACACTAAATGACATGGAAATCAGCTTTTACTGAAGACTCAGTCATGTTTCTTAACAAGTTCAACCTAAATTACAAAGCAAACTGTATATATGTGAACTTTGACTACAGTCAATTCATTTTGGCAGCAATAATTTTTTTTAATCACAAACAATATCAAGTTGCTCTATATACTTCCTGTGCTGTCCAAAGATACAAGTAAAATGTCTATTACCATACAAATTTGCAGCACATGTCTTTTCTGAGCTCAAACTGCAGTACCTATGGAAGTTTCTGGACTTTACAGCAGTGAAACCACGGAGTCCTAAACACTGGACCATCAGGGAATTCTCAGTAATTAATATTCTTAAGTAATATTACCTATCTGTATTTGGCGATACCTACCTGTGAAAAGACATTTTTGAAAATGAAATACATGAAACTTTACTACAGATAAGCACTAACAGAAGAATATCTGGCAAAGTGGGAAAAAAAAATCTGAAATCATATTGGATGATAAGAAATAATAACTTTGAATTCCAAGTAAGTGAAATGTTATCCTCATCCCCTGCCCAAAAAGAAAAATTATTATTCTCATTACAAATAATTATTTATAATTACTTGAATTACAAAGCTTAATTACTACATTTTGAATTTCATGAAAAATTTATGGAAAAAATTTTAATCTACTATTTTGTACCTACACAAAATCCTTTATTTTGCCACTTGGCCTATAAAACCTGAAGTATTTACTATTTGACCTTTACAGAAAAATTGCCAATCCCAGAAAGAAACAGAGAGAAAAGAGCTAAAGATCAAGTGTTCAGACATCTTGGAGAGTGTGGCATCTCAAAAACCAAGAGAGGAAAGTTTCTCAAACAAGAGAAAATGGTTCATTGCGTAAAACAAAAAGGTAAAGACAAAGATTCAACTTTTGGATTTGACAGTATGGGAATTGATGGTTACCTTGGTGATTGGTTTCAGCACGGTGGTAGCACACAAGATAGAGAAGACAAGGTAAAAAAAGTAAATAATGCATCTCAAAATGTTTAGTATTTGCCTGATACATAGTGTGTACAATAATTATCACTGAAGCAGAAATTGTCAATGCCCACCCATGTCCCTCACCTCCACTATTTCAGAAATATCAGTGTGACTTTAGTTTATGCAGATGTTCCTGATTTTATTTGCCCCCAAAACGTTTCTGGCTGCTATAGTTTGCTCTACTTACATGCAACAGGCCAGTTACTAGAAAGCCTTCAACAGTGATCAACAGGAGTAGTTATATAAATAATTCTCCAACTCTCTGGCCCCTCAAATGCAGTAACTAATATAAGTGTTCTCTAGTTTTCCTGAGCATTCTCCAGAAGGATTAAGAATGGGAAAACCTGGTACCTGTGCAATTTGAAACAACCACTCCCCCGAAATTTGATTCTTAATCATAATGATGCTGGGAAAGACTGAAAGCAAAAGAAGAGGGTGGCAGGGGATGAGAGGGTTAGATAGTATCACTGACTCAATGGACATGAATTTGAGCAAACTCTGGGAGACAGTGGAGGACTGAGGAGCCTGGCATGCTGCAGTCCATGGGGTCCTAAAGAGTCTGTCATGACTTAGCCACTGAACAACAAAAATCATGATACCACAAGTGACAGTGAAGATTTGGATTGATCATGGCCAGATGTTAACGTTCTCCAACTCAGGCTGAAAAATGGCTCCAAAGTGAGACACAGAATTGAAACTATTTATATCCACATGGATTACTATCAACATTGACATAATTTTATTATTTCATTGTCATCTTCAGCATTACTACTATTCCAGAACCATTCAACCAGGAACAGAAAAATTGCAACTTTCCATTTCAGAAATTTCTCAAAGTCCCATTTTAATGAACATTGAACTACTCAACTTTTCAATAGATGTCTTAATTTTATTTATTTATTTGCCATGCCACTCAGCTTGTGGAATCTTAGTTCCTCCACCAGGAATTGAATCCCAGGCCCCTTGAAGTGCAAGCTCAGAGTCCTAACCATTGGACTGCCAGGGAATTCCCTATTTATTTTTACTGAGGTATAGTTGATTTGAAATGTTTGTGGTAATTTGTTAAAGCAGCAATAAAAAGTATACACACTCAAGACTCTTAAAAACCTTTGCCTTGCTGTGTCTGCTAATCCTAACCTACTATATCATGCTTCTTACCCAATCCCAATCAAGCCTCCTAAACTGAAAAAAAACCCTTAGTCCAGACCCAAAAATCTTATAAATATCCCAAATTCCCCTTGGAAATGCTACTGAAACCATCAAGGTACTAGTCTCTTTTACTAGTAACCAATAAACTCAGCTTTGACTTATCAACACATAATTTTGGTGATATATTTGGGGGTACCAACATTTGACAGTTGTTTTATTCATTGCTTAGAACAGTACTTGGTATAAAGTAGGTGTTTAATTAACAAAACATTAGATAAATAATGAATAATTTATTTGAGTTTCTTAACACAGAATAATATTTATGTAGGTATATTTATGACTTAGCAATTCATGTATCTAGAAGTGCCTTTCAGAAAATCAGTTTAAAGACTGAATGCAATCTTGTGCGTGGGTGTTTATATAAATTTTATTCATAATCATTAAAGTAGAAACCACCCAAATGCTCTTCAACTGATTAATGCCTAAACTGATGTGTTATAGTAACAGAATACTACTCAGCAATAAAGAGGGGTAAATTACTGAGATATGCAAAGACAATAGATAGATCTCAAAGGCATGCTAAGTGAAGGAAGCCAGATCTAAAAGGCTACTTACTATATGATTCCATTCATGTGATATTCTGGAAAAGGTGACATATAGGGACAGAAAGTACATCAGTGGTTGACAGGAACTGGGATTGAACTGAGGGGTTCATTATATAGGAGCAAGAGGAAATGATTAGGGGCAGGGGTAAAGGAAATGTTCTATATCTTGGTTAGGGTGGTGGTCACATAGCTGCACACATTTGATAGAAGTCGTAGAATCAAACATTGAAAAGGATAAATTTTACTGTGTATAAATTTTATTATTTTAAAAAATATTTGATTGATTCATTTGTAGCTGCGCTGGGTCTTCGTCGCTGCACTGTCTTCGTTGTTGCAGTGCGGCTTTCTCCAATAGTAGAGAGTGGGGGCTACTCTTTATTGGGATTTTTCTAGTTGCAGCGAGCAGGGGCTACTCTTCCTTGCAGAGCCCATCATCCAGGCACATGTGAGGGCTCAGCAGTTATGGCTCAGGGGCTTAGCTACCCTGTGGCATGTGGGATCCTCCCCATCAGGGATCAAACCCATGTCCCCTGCATTAGCAGGGAAATTCTTAACCACTAGATCACCAGAGAAGCCCCTATTTTTTCAACATTCTTATTGAACTATAGTTGATTTACAATGTTGGGTTGGTTTCTAGTGTTCAGCAAAGGGATTCAGTTTTATATATATGTTTTGTCACTGTATGTCAATTATACCTTTACAAAAATCTGACTTAAAAAACCCCAGAACTCTACTAACAATTGCTGTTGCAGCAATGTATACTGAATACTTTGTTCAAATATTGCTTGTTAATAAAATAGTCATATTTTTCTCAGATATTTCTTTCTCTTAAACTTTTATGGTATTTCTGCTATTATGCCAATCAGTGCAGTTGACTTACATTGCTCTAGAATATGAAGTTAAAGACAGAAAATTCATTTTGTTAAAATGAATGCATCTGATTAAAATGTTATGAGTTGAGAAATAATTTTAGGAATTTTTTCTCTCACTGGTAAAAGGGAAGGACATCCTTATTTGAAGAAAAATGCCAAAGAAAAGTCCATCCCTATTTTTCCACCCCTAGCCCCCCTTTTAGTTTTTAAGTAAGGTCTCATTTATATCAAAAAACTGTCATGATACTTTATGAAACAAAAAGCATATTATCTTTTAATTTGGCCAAACATTTACTCCAAAATAAATAAAGGAATTTTCTTGTAAAATTTTATCGTCAATGCTTTAATACTTCTTAAATTATTGTGTAATATGATAATCTTTCTTGTTGTCATTCTTCATCATCACTCCTTTCCTATACGGACTTGTAAATCTTCCTAGGCAAAATGAAATTGGTACTACATCTATGGAGGCAATTTAACAATCTCTATTCAAATTGAAGGGACTTCCCAGGTACCTCAGTGGTGAAAGAATACTTCTGCCAAAGGCAAGGGGCTCAGGAGACTCAGGTTCCATCCATCAGCTGTGAAGATTATCTGGAGGAGAAAATGGCAATCCACTCCAATATTCTTGCCTGGAGAATCCCATGGAGAGAGGAGCTTGATGGGCTACAGTCCACGGGGTCCCAAAGAGTCAGACACGACTTAACGACTGAGTATGCATGCATTTATTCAAATTGAAAATACCTTTCCATCTAAAGATTGTGGTCTAATGAGTTACTGGTATAGGTGTCTATCTTGTGAGATTATTAGTTGCAGCTTAGTTTGTAATTTAGTAACGGCTTGGCAGCAACCTAAATGTTCACCTGTAAGGGGTTAATTAAATTATTATATTTGCATATAATGAAATAGTATACTGTCCTTAGGAAGAATGAGGCAGTCAAACTACCACACAACTGCATTCATCTTACATGCTAGTAAAGTAATGCTCAAAATTCTCCAAGCCAGGCTTCATCAATACGTGAACCATGAACTTCCAGATGTTCTAGCTGGTTTTAGAAAAGGCAGAGGAACCAGAGATCAAACTGTCAACATCCACTGGATCATTGAAAAAGCAGGAGAGTTACAGAAAAAAATCTATTTCTGCTTTATTGACTATGCCAAAGCCTTTGACTGGGTGGATCACAATAAACTGTGGAAAATTCTGAAAGAAATGGGAATACCAGACCACCTGACCTGCCTCTTGAGAAACCTATATGCAGGTCAGGAAGCAACAGTTAGAACAGGACATGGGACAACAGACTGGTTCCAAATAGGAAAAGGAGTACATCAAGGGTGTATATCATCACCCTGCTTATTTAACTTGTATGCAGCGTACATCATGAGAAACGCTGGGCTGGAAGAAGCACAAGCTGGAATCAAGATTGCTGGGAGAAATATCAATGACCTCAGATATGCAGCGGAGAAGGCAATGTCACCCCACTCCAGTACTCTTGCCTGGGAAATCCCATGGATGGAGGAGTCTGGTAGGCTGTGGTCCATGCGGTCGCTAAGAGTCCGACACGACTGAGCGACTTCAATTTCACTTTTCACTTTCATGCATTGGAGAAGGAAATGGCAACCCACTCCAGTGTTCTTGCCTGGAGAATCCCAGGGGCAGGGGAGCCTGGTGGGCTGACGTCTATGGGATTGCACAGGGTTGGACATGACTGAAATGACTTAGCAGCAGCAGCAGCAGATATGCAGATGACACCACTCTTATGGCAGAAAGTGAAGAGGAACTAAAAAGCCTTTTGATGAAAGTGAAAGAGGAGAGTGAAAAAGTTGGCTTAAAGCTCAACATTCAGAAAACGAAGATCATGGCACCTGGTCTCATCACTTCATGGGAAATAGATGGGGAAACAGTGCAAACAGTGTCAGACTTTATTTTGGGGGGCTCCAAAATCACTGCAGATGATGACTGCAGCCATGAAATTAAAAGACGCTTACTCCTTGGAAGGAAAGTTATGACCAACCTAGATGGCATATTGAAAAGCAGAGACATCACTTTGCCAACAAAGGTCCGTCTAGTCAAGGTTATGGTTTTCCCAGTGGTCAGGGACGGATGTGAGAGTTGGACTGTGAAGAAAGCTGAGCTACAAAGAATTGATGCTTTTGAACTGTGGTGTTGGAAAAGACTCTTGAGAGTGCCTTGGACTGCAAGGAGATCCAACCAGTCCATTCTGAAGGAGATAAGCCCTGGGATTTCTTTGGAAGGAATGATGCTAAAGCTGAAACTCCAGTACTTTGGCCACCTCATGCGAAGAGTTGACTCATTGGAAAAGACTCTGATGCTGGGAGGGATTGGGGGCAGGAGGAGAAGGGATTGGGACAACAGAAGTTGAGATGGCTAGATGGCATCACCGACTCGATGGACTCCAGGAGTTGGTGATGGACAGGGAGGTCTGGCATGCTGCAATTCATGGGATCGCAAAGAGTCGGACACGACTAAGTGACTGAACTGAACTGAGAAGATATCCAGGATATTTAACTGAGGAAAAGAACTTAACGGTATATACAGTATGTTATCTTTTGCATAAAAAGTACATGTATTTTAATATATATTTATGACACATCTTGAGGAGGGTTAAGGGATTGCCTCCAGAACTGGAGTAGTTGAAGGTCAGAGATGTGGGTGTCAATTATTTTTCACTCTACTTTATCATAGTTCATTTTGGGTTTTGCATGACTACATTTCCTGATTTATATAGATACATAGACAAACTCTATATAAATAGTTTAGCTTTAAAGAGTATGTCATCACTTCAGATTATACAAAGAAAAAATAATGATGCTGATGAATTTAGGACTAATAAATTCATTAGTCCTAATAAATTTAGGACCAGCTTTTAGGACTAATGAAAACATTTTCATATGCACATTCTTTATAGTTTATCAAAAAGCTCCTAAAATCCTTGAATTTTATTTTAAAAAATCTTTAAAATGCTTCCTTCAAAATTAATAGAAAGTGAAAGGAAAAAAAAAACCCAGCTTTCCATGAAGGCCCTAGGTGGAAAGAAAACAGATAAGCAGGAAGTTATAAAGTGTTTTCCAAATAATGAACCCAAAGTAGTTTCTCTGGATAGGTACCATATTCGTGTAACTATGTGTTGTATGAGACGCTTTGAAAATCCTGTCTAGTCTGAAGCTGGATTCAGAAAAGGCAGAGGAACCAGAGATTGTCAACATCCACTGGATCATAGAAAAAGTAAGAGAGTTCCAGAAAAACATCTACTTTTACTTTATTGACTACACCAAAGCCTTTGACTGTGTGGATCACAACAAACTGGAAAATTCTTAAAGAGATGGGAATACCAGACAACCTGACCTGCCTCCTGAGAAATCTGTATGCAAGTCAAGAAGCTACAGTTAGAACTGGACATGAAACAACAGACTGGTTCCAAATCGGGAAAGGAGTTTGTCAAGGCTGTATATTGTCACCCTGCTTATTTAACTTCTATGCAGAGTACATCATGAGAAACGCTGGGCTGGATGAAGCACAAGCTGGAATCAAGATTGCTGGGAGAAATATCANCGCCACCCCCCCTCCCCGCAAAAAAGAAAAAAAAAAAGGAAAAAAAATTTCCGCCTTCGACTGGCGAAGGGGATTGACTAAAAATGGGAATATGGGGGTGTAATACTTGAATACCCCCGATAACTTCTGAATCTCCCTGCTAGCTAGTTACCCCGATAGCTTGTATTTGGGTATTGATGTGTAGGCCTTCCCTCCAGCTGCCTGTGCCCGGGGTTAATCTCGTAATTGACGTCAGTGCTTTGTTCCTTCCACTTTGCTGTTCCTTCCACTCTTTGAGGATGGATCATGGGATATAGGAGTTTGAGGAGTATCCTTATTGTTTTTTCTTTCACAAACGATATCATTTATAGGAAGTTGAAGGTACAGATGTGAAATGCTTGCGTATAGAGTTCAGCCTAAGACGAAGAGTTCTATTTAGGGTTCTCAGACACGCAATTCAGAATTATGCGATTTCTTTTCTGCTGACCTGTTGGAGATTTTAAACTAAGGCCAGTCCCTTTTCCAGTTACCAGTACTTTTCCTGACGGAATTTAGGCTATAGTTGTCTGTGAATAGGATGTTTGTAAATGTGACGTTTAAAATGTGTCTTGTGTTTGAGGGCTCAAATGTTAAACGCACAGAGCTTTGTTTCCATATTGATTCTGCAAAGCTTTGTAAAGTGCTCCTTTTATTTAGCAGCCCTTTAACTTACTAAAATTGAAATATTTATGAGAACTTTCTTGATTTTGTGTTTAATAAAGAGCCTCTGTGGCCAGTGAATCTTGCCTAGAATCGTCTTCAGTCTTATGTTCCTGAAGAAGTGTTGGCAAGTGGCCATCTGGTTTTTAACAAAGCTGGCTTCTTTAAATTGCTCAGGTTTATTTTACTTTTTCATCACTGCCTCTTTCAGTCTCCAAACACCAAAAAAGCTTAAGTTATTTAAAATTCTCTTTTAGCCTTAACTTACTTGAAGCAATTAAAAAATTGTGTGTGTGTGTTTAACACGAGCAGTTTCATTCAGTTTATGGTGGCTTGCAGGCTCACTCATGACTTTGGTTTTTGTTAGCTCTACAGGAACAGTAGCCAGATTTTGCTTTAAATAAAATTCTCTGTCAGGTGGAGACAAGATAGGATATTTGTGAATGACCAAACCTTTACCGTTTGATTAAAAAAGGAGCTTAGCTGTATTCATTGGAAAATAGTCTACCATTTTGAGGTGTAAAGGTGATTCTACAGTGCTCTGAAGCTGTGTAATTAAGAATTCTTAAAGATAGTATCTTTTCATTTAGATTCAGTTTCTGCTTGTCAGATGATGTACATTCCCTTCTCTGTGCCCTTAAGATGTTGAACCTCTTTGTGACAGTTGATGCATTCTGCTTTTTATTGTGATTTTTTTTATAGGTCTGTTGTGTCTTTAGAGCAAGGACTGTATATCTTTGTGTCCTCCCCAATATTTTATATTGTTATTAGGCTGAATTTGAATGGGATATCTAACCCAAGATTTCACAAAAGGGTACTCCTAAAAAAATCATATGAGCAAGTGACCAGTATTTGAAGGGGAAAAAGTAACTTATCAGCTACAGAAGATGACAGAAGGTGAAGACTTCTAAAATTATGTATCTTTTGTTTTTAAGGGTTAAGGTAAATGTCATAGTTTTATTTGTACCTGAGAGGAACAAAGAAAACAGGTGTTTCTTTTGTGACCATCTACTGGTTTAGAATGGAGTCCGAAATGTATGAGGCCTTCTCTTCAAATTTTTTTTTCATAAAAATCAAAGAGGTATTCCTAAAGTATCAAACGAAGGTACACCTGGACAGTGACTCAGAAGTGAAGTGTGTATTATAAAAATAGATGACTTAGATTTTATTTTATTAGTTTTTTAAATTTATTTTTTATTGAAGTATGTTGTGTTAATTTCTACTGTATAGCAGTGCCTCAATTACACACATATATACATTATCTTTTTATATTCTTTTCCATTATGGTTTACCCCAGGATATTCAATATAGTTCTTTGTGCTTACAGTAGGATCTTTGTGCTGTACAGTAAGGTAAACATACAGAATGTTTATCCATTCTGTATGTAATAGTTTGTATCTACTAACCCTAAACTCCCAGTCCATCCCCTACCCTAGTTGCCCCCTCCCCAGCCACAAGTCTGTTCTCTATGTCTTTTGAGTCTGTTTCTGTTTTGTAGATAGGTTCATTTGTGCCATAGTTTAGATTCCACATAAGTGGTATCTTATGTTATTTGCCTTTCTCTTTCTGACTTCACCTAGAATGATAATCTCTATTTGCTTCCATGTTGCTACAAATGGCATTATTTTGTTCTTTTTTATGACCGAGTAGTATTCCATTGTGTATATATGCACCACATCTTCTTTATCCATTCATCTGTCAATGAACATTTAGATTGTTCCCTTGTCTTGGCTATTGTGAATAGTGTTGCAATGAACATAAGATGCATGTATCATTTTGAATTATAGTTTTTGGCCAAGAGTGTGGTTGTTGGATCATATGGTAGATTTTATTTTTTATTTAAGCTTTTTTCTACAGATAGCTTACTATAAAAACTTTTCTGTATAATGTTTTTTCAACTTTTTAACCCCCCAGTCTTCATTATGCTTTTCCTACTTCCTTTTTTATTTCCTCGAAGTTGGAACAATTATATTTGATCTCCGGGATGGTGTTTGCCAGCCTCAGTTATTATGGAATAAGGTATAGTCAGTGACTAAAAACCGCGTAAAGCTAACTTGACTTGTTACCTTGCTGCCTTTCTCTTTGGTTTAAGAAAAGCACCCCTACACTTGCAGTTAACTCCTCATGCCCAGAAATTGACTCTGTAAATAGATTGTTCTGGATAAAGCCAGTATGGTTTGGCTACCCAGATACTGTTGTGATCTGTCCTGGAACTGGGCTTCCTCAGCTTCTTTGACTTTTTCTTTTGTCATCATTAGGGTGGGGACAATTTTATGGAAAGGTGAGTACAGTCAGTGCTCTTTATAGATAGGTCTTCCCATCTCTTTCCAATTGCTATCATTTCTTCTATCTGGAATATCACTTTTCTTCTTTTATTCCTATCTCTTTACATTTCACCATCTTTTAAGGCACAATGCAAATACCATTACCTTAAGTTTTACTTGACTCCACCCTACCCTAATTGTGCCCTATCTCCTTTGAGTCCTTGTATCACTGTATCTCTCTTAATAATTATGTGTTATGCATTAACTATGAAACTGTAGCACATTGGATGACTTCAAGCACAGTCAGGGAAGACTCACTAGTAGAATAAAAGACTGTTATACTGTATTATTGTGTGGTTCTAAGAATTAAAGCAATAATCCAATTTAAGATTTTACTTAAAAAATTAATAGTTATGCCTTAATATCATCACATATTGTAGTCATTGTTCAGATTTCCCTTACTGGAGTTTTTGTTTTAAACAGTCTGTCTGAATTAGGATCCAAATAAGATTCATACATCATATTGGATTGATGTGTGTCTCAACCCTCTTTTCTTTTTTCCGCTATGGGTTCCTTACTGTCTTTTTGTTTTTATTCCTATGCAGTTGGTTTGTTAAAGAAACCAAGCCTTTGCCCATGAGATTTCACATAGTCTGGATTTTGCTGATTACATCCCTGTGGTTTCATTTAATATGTTCCTCTGTCCACTGTTTTTCCTGTAAATTGGTAGTTACATCTAGAAGCTTGATCCAGTTCAGACATGAATTTTTTTTTTAATGGGAAGAATACTTCGTAGGTAGAGTTGTGTACTTCCCATGTGTTCTTGAACTCTCAGCCTGGCTTCTCATCCTAGCATGCCAGTAAAATTGCTCTTACCAAGGCCACCTGTAACTTATTCGTTGTCAAACTGTATAGTCATTGCCTAGTTGTTTACCTCTTTCTATACTTGATATTGTTACCCATTGTCTCCTTGATAACTGTTTATTTACTTGACTTTTATGACTCTGTCCCTTTCCTGCCTTTTTTAGTACTAGCTGCCTCTTTGCAGATGCTTAATTCTCTGCTAATCATATTGATAGTTATGAATTTTCACCTTGACCTGTTTTCACTCTTCTGGGTGATTTCATCCATTTTTATTGCTGTAACTACCATCTTTAAGTCTTTTAAACTCACTAGAACTCTTTGAGCCAACTGACTATCCGTCTTGAGATTGCCCAATAGGTACCTTGTTTTAGTCAGGAAAATGACACATTCCTAACTTAAGCAAAAAGAAGAATTTATTGGAATTCCCATGAATTCTCAGGAAGTCAGTCAAGCCATAAGAGGACAGCTGGAAGTCAGGAAGAACTAGATCCAGAGGCTCCATGTGAGGTCAAGAGTATCCTCTGTATCTCACAAGATACTCTTTTTTTTTTTTTTCTAATGCTATTTGTGTGTTGAGTTAGTTCTCTTCTGCTGCAGATCAACTTTAATACTTACTAGTGTCTTTTGAATTTTAAATCTTGTATCTTCTGCCATCAGAGAGGCTGACCTGATTCTTACTCTCAGATCTCAATAAAGGGACTCATTAGGTTATATGTCCACCTCTGGACCACAGCTTTGGCTACAGGGTTGCATCCTGCAGAGAAGAGGAATAAAGGACACGCTAAAACAGTTGTCCAGTTCATTCATTCCATGGCTATTTAGTACACACAAAGTCCTACTTTTCTTATATATATTTAATATTTTGTTTAATATAATATCACTATATATACCAGCAAACACTCTCATCTCTGCTACGGAAATAACCCAAATCATATCTACTTACTGCATCCAGAGGTCATTGTTCTCTGAGTCCAGATTCTAAAGGTGATACTCTTTGTTAATCAGGCCTAGATATGCTTTGTCACAGGTCCGAAAATTGTGGACTAAATACTAAATTTAAGCGTTCCTAACATAACTGATACACAGTGATAGGGGAAAAAAACCCTGAAATTCTTAGGAGGGGAAGGGAAAGGAAGGTATCATTGTTCCAAAAATTATACCATGTCTTGCTGGACAGGTACAGTATAAGGTGAATGATAGAACTAGCAAATTACATGGGCCTTCATTTGTTGACTTATTTCCTTGCAAATGGAGTGAGTTCTTTCATGAGCCAAATGAAGATTTTCAGTTCTGTTCACTAGAAAGATTTTCCTTTTCTGTTGTTTTAGGTTGAGGCTTACACTTAGAGGGCATTTGAAAGAATTTTAGGAGAGGGCAGTTCCGTTGCCTTCACACAAGGATTGACACGTTATGGTTGGTAGGTCCAGTGCTGCCTGCTTTTGTATGGCCTGAGAGCTAAGAGTGGTTTTTACATTTTTAAAATGGTGAGAAAAAAATCAAAAGAAGAATATTTTGTGGTATATGAGAATTATAGGAAGCTCAAAATTCAGTGTCCCTGAATAAAGTTTTACCCGGAGCACAGACAGCACACCCATTTGTTCACTTATTATATGTAAGTGCTTTTGCTACTACAGTGGCAGAGTTGAGTAGTCCTAACTTTATGCCCATAAAGCCAAAAATATTTACTTTAAAAAAGTTTTTCAACTTCTGTCTTAGCAGATCAATTGGCCCTCAGTGGATGTTTTAGTCTGAGGATTGCCTTAGGGTTGAGGAGTTAGTTACAAGGTCCTATTTACTGTGATGAACGTTAGCGTATTTTTTGTTTGATTATATGTATAGGTATCTATTTGTATGTATGTATATGTGTAGGTATATGTATATGTGCGTATACCTGTGTGTTCATACCCACACACTTGCATATATAGATAGATATTTAAATAAAACAGGTGGGGTTTGCACATTGGCCTAGCTTTAGTTAAAAATTCAAACTTTACCTGTCAACTATACCCTGAAGGTAAGATCACACTCTAGCTTCTGTTGTAACATAGTTGCTCTTCGTACATCTGCGTGAATGGGTGAGACAATTTGGAGAACTGGGCGTGAGTGAGCTTGTAGGACTAGAAGCTGATCAGATAGCCCCGTGTTAATTATGTTGAATTTAACTATTCTACTACTTCTCAATCCCCTCACTCCTAACTTCTGTTTTCCTTCCTCAGAGATTATACCACTATCGTTTTTCCTAGAAACCTGCAGGTTGTCCTTGATTCCTCTGTTTTACTTCTCACATCTGTCTATCCCCAAGATTCTACCTCCATAAAATCTTTGAATCCAAGCCCTTTATCTACATTATCAACACTCCTACGATTACTGTCTTAATCCATGCTTTCATTTCTTACCTGGGTTATTGCAGTAGTCTTCTCATTTGTTACCTTGTAATCTACTTCATCCTTTACCAGAGTGATTTTTTTTTTCCCCTCAAATTGCAAATTCACTTCTCCTTGAACTCCTTAGTAGTTTGGCATTTTCTGTAGTATTCCAACTGGGGATTCTTGTACATTAGTGAATTTTATGTTAACTTCTAAAGGACTGATTTATAGCCAAGTAATCGCTTGGGAGTTTAGATTTTGTTTATTTATTAGATTTTGTTTATTAACGTGTTTGTGCCAAGTTATAAAGCATTATAATACTAATGCTTTAAAGCATCATTATACTAATGATGCTCAAGCAGGGCAAGACGGTGAGTTAAATTGGATCGTGTATATGTTAATATAAACCTAGGCTAGTAGTTAGTATTATATTTTCACTGTGAGGTGTATCTGGTAGATCCCATCTTGTAATTAATCAAGATGAAAAAATTTGTTTGCAGTATGAGTGTTTTATTCAAACTTCAGCAGTCGTTATTCTAGATACACATTTAACATAGTTTTCATTAAGTTACATGCATGCTCAGTCGTGTCTGATTCTTTGCAACCCCATGGACTATAGCCCACCAGGCTCCTCTGTACATGGGATTATCCCTTCAAGAATGTTAGAGGTGCCATGAAGGTACTAAACCACAAGTGAACAAGAAAGATTGCCAGAGTTAGCAAGTAAGGCCTCTTTAAAATTGACATTTAAGGACTACTAGCTGGTATGGTGGAGAAGGCGATGGCACCCCACTCCAGTACTCTTGCCTGGAAAATCCCATGGATGGAGGAGCCTGTTAGGCTGCAGTCCATGGGGTTGTGAAGAGTCGGACATGACTGAAGCGACTTAGCAGCAGCAGCAGCAGCAGAACCTTATTAACAAGAATTTAGGGTAATTAGGGTAGGGGCTGATGTAAGTTCACAAGCCTTGAGTATATACTTTAAGTCAGTATGTTAGCATTTTTTCTCTCACCTTTTTTTTTTTTTTTTTTAAGTATTGTAAGGCCCTAAATGGGCTTCCCGGTGCCGCTAGTAGTATAGAACCCACCTGCCAATGCAGGAGATGTAAGAGACACAGGTTTGATCCCTGGGTCCAGAAGATCCCCTGGAGGAGGGCATGGCAACCCACTTCAGTATTCTTGCCTGGAGAATCCCCACGGATGGAGGAGCATGGTGGGCTACAGTCCATGAGGTCGCAAAGAGTTGGACATGAATGACACAACAGCACACAGTCAAAGCACTAAAATATATTTCAGGAAATTCAGAATCTTTTTTACCACTTGTCTTGGAAAGAAGCAAGTGAAGATGAAATTGATTAGAAAGAATTCCTTTTAGTGTTAATTCTAAAGAACCTTTGCTATGTAATGCTTTTTAACTTTTGTTGAATTTGCTAGATGCATTTTTAAGTAATAAAACTTTTATTTAGCCTTTTGGACCTGTTTTATTTTCTCTCGGCTTCCTCAGGTCCTATAAATAAAAGCATTCTTGCAGTACTTTTTGAGCCGATGATTTCTTTCTGAGTGTTGTTACTGAAACACTCAGTTTTCATACCATCTCAGTTTGCCAAGTATGATGCTGAGATTTTATAGTCTAGCACTTATATTTGGTGAACATTTAAGAGTACAGGGTTTAAGTAAAAATAGAAATTAATCATTTCTATACTTGTGTTTCTTTTTTTTGTTTGTTTTTTCTTTTAGAGAAATTGCTTTAAAAACAACAGAATTTGTTAAGTATCAATAGTAATGATTTATTGGGTTTATAATGTATTGAATGTGGGAAAAAGAAAACCTACCATCTTATTGTTGTGAAATGTAAGCAGGTCTTAAGAAACTGGAGACTGTGTGGGTAAAAAAAGATGGGCAACATATCTGAAACATAACTTTTAGTAAGTACTCTCACTGCCTCTTTGACTCTTGAGACTGTAAGACTTTAGTGTTACCTTTATAAAATTCATCAAGTGTTTTGAGTATATATCTGTTGTATGCCAGCCATTATGTTAAGTGCTAGAGAGGAGAAAGGGGAAGTTAAATGATATCTTTAGTTCTTTCTCTCTAGAGGCTTATAATATGGAGATGAGTAGAAAGCTGGTAGAAGAATAACAATAATGGGAGGCAAATGTTAGTGCCAAATGAAATACAAAGAAATGTTTCGGAAAGTAAATGAGTTTAGGTCCCAGAGGATTCTTAGAGACCTTCTTGGAGGAGGGGTGCTATTTGATAAACTTTCAAATGGATGTATATGGAAATGGAGAGAAGGAAGGATATTATATGTAGAGAGCAAAGACCTGGTTCTGAATATGTGTAGGTTATTTTTGGGCTCAGATAAGTACTGAAGTCTTTATAAAAGTAGATAGAAATTGGACTTTGGACAGCTTTGCAACCTGAGATAAGATTGTTAGATTTCCATAGAGAGGAGAGTTATTAATGACTTTTAGGTAGAAAATGTCTTAATTAGATCTGTTTTATAAAGTTGTAAAGATAATTATTGGTTCATACATTACATAAGTTTCCAATAAGATACCTTTGCAGGTTTTAGATATTTGTATGCTTTCAAAGTAAAAAACGGAGTCAATAAGATTTTCTTCTTTATAAATAGATTTCTAAAATTTGACTTCTAACTATTCTTTCCACCCATTTATTTGTCTTTAAAGATAAAGGTGGACTTCTCAGTTGATTTGTTTATATGCTTTTAGAGTGGTAGCACAGTTTTTTGAGATAAATTTAAACAAATTAAGTTTGGTTTAAACATTTCTCAAGTATTAGTAAATGCCCGAAGTATAATTTTATTTCATTGTGTTTCTAAAACAGCTTCAGGGCATGTAACCATGCAGGATTACTTAACTAAGGGAAGCAGGAGCGTTTAGTTTTAGTACTGAGAGAAACCTTATCTAAAGAGAGGCAGCTGGCTACAAGTAATATGAATATTCATATTCTAATGCTTACACTTAAGTGTGAGCATACTTGTGTATGTAATAAGCATTTCTGCTCTTCAATTAAGTTTTTAAATTGTCTAATATTTTTAAAAGAGAAACTCAGTTTATTAGTAATCAGTTTGGCAAATAGTGTTTCAAATTGGATACTGCTTAATAACATAATAAACCTTGAATGTGATACTGTTTGATTTCTAAGGTGAGGAAGTATCATTAAAGTATCAGAGTTGTATATATAGCTTAACACATTAGTAAAAAAATACATTTCAGTTCTTGTCAATCTCAAATCATTAAATGCAGATGTTACGAATCTACTAAGTTAAAATGTGTTGCAGAATAGTGTCTGATTTTGGTGTGATATAAAGTACTAATTGTTTCAATTTTGAAATATTAGTATTTTAAAAAAATTATTTTTTTGGCTGCTTCAGTCATGTCTTAGTTGTGGCACCCAGGGTCTTCTTTGCATCATGTAGGATCTTTTGTTACGGTGCACAAACTCTCGTTGTGGTATGTGGACTCAGTAATTGCGGTGCTCTGTCCTAGTTGCACCAAGGCATGTGGGATCTTAGTTACCTGACCAGGGATTTAACCTGCATCCACTACACAGCATGGTGGATTATTAACCACTGGACCATGAGGAAAGTCCCAAAATAATAGTGTTTTGTGGTATTAGGTAAAGGATATCATGATCTCCTAATAAATGTGATAATTACTCCTTTTTAATCAGGTTGTAAAGTTCATTAGCTTACTTATTTGGTTGTCTGCTAGGTTATATTCAGGTATGCAATGCTGGAAAACACATTCACGGATTATTGTCTAGTGGAAGAGGAAATACTAATGAACATCAAAATAAGTTTATACTTAATTGTGATTAGGTACTCTGAAGAATTATCTGCATGAATTTCCTCAAGCTGGAAGGAGTACCACAAGTTCAAGAAACCCGAAAACAGCCCTTGGTGGGAGCTGGGAGGGGAGGGTGTCAGGATATAAAATGAATCTGATGAGATACATAGGCAGGAGTCACATCAGGAGAAAGTCAAGTCCTGGCTTTGCAGGCCAATGTTAAGTACCTTAAAGTTTATCCTACAGGTGGAAAGCTTACTAAAAGTTTTTAATCAGGGTTTGAGTGACATAATCTGATTTGTGTTTTAAAAAGATCACTTTGACTGCTGTATAAAATATGGATTAGAGAGAGAAGAGGAAAACTAGGAGTCTCAATCAGAAGGCTCTAGCATTTGTCCAAGTCAGAGATAAAATGATGGCTTGTTTGAACAGTAGCAGTAGAGGAGGAAGTGAACTGGTAAATACCAGATATATTTTGGAGGCTATGATTATGGATTGGATGTGGAGAGAGGTTGAAGGGAGGATTCAGCAAGAGCAGTTTGTTGGTAGAATGAGGATCCCTGGAGTAGGAGTTGTTGAAGTGAAGGGAAAAGAGATCAAGAAATCAGTTTTGGATGTACTGAGATTGATATTCCTCAGACAAAGAACATGATCAAACATGTCCCTGAATTTGTGGTTCTCTATCTCAGAAGAGAAAGCTGTGATGTGGAGCACATCTTGGTATTTGTAGTATAGGCATATAGTTGGTATTTTAAGCCATGAGAATGTAGGGAAAGAATGTAAACTTAATCAGAGACTGAATAAGACCCATGACTGAGTGCAGAGGAGCACCAATTTTTAAGAGGTCTGGTAGATAGAACGGGAAGAACCTGATGCTAGGAAAACTGGGAGGTTATAGAGGCCAAAAGTATGTTAAGGAGCCATTAGTGGCTGAATATGTGGAATGGTAGGTCAACTAAAATGATAGAGTGTCTGTTGAATTTAGCAACTTGTAAATCAGTGTGATCTTGGCAAAGGAGTGGAATGTGGGAAGCTGGAAACAGAATGTTGCAAGGTTGGAAACAGAATGTTGCAAGGTTGGAAACAGAATGTTGCATAGTGATTGGATACATTTTGGAAAGCAGTTTGTGTGTATCAGTTAAAATACATGCTCATTGCCTGAAACCTAGCAATTCCACTTGTAGGTATCTGTTCCAGAAAAACTCACTCAGTCATTGGTACAAAGAAAAGTATATAAAAATGATCATTACAGCATTGTTTGTAATGGCAGAAAAAGAGGAAACAAATCTGGAGAGTATAACACAGTAGTGGAAATAAATGAACTACAGCCACATGAGTCAGGATAGATTAACTTCAACATAATGTTGAAAATTTAAAAGGCTCAGAGTCTTTATAGAGTGTACCATTTTTAAAGGTTGAAAAATATGCATAACAATTCAATGTCTTATTTAGGGATTCATACATATATAGTAAAAATATAAAGAAATTTATGAGAAAATGATTAACACCAAAATCAGAATAGTGGCTGTCAAGAAAGGAGCACAGGAGATGTGATCCAGGAGGGGTACACAGTAGCCTTCATTGGCAATGCTGTGTTTCCCAGGCAGCTTGGTAACCCAGGTATTCACTATATTGCTCTGAACACCTTTTGGGTAACTTTTAAATGAAACAAATGGTTGCAGAGAAAATGGAGAATCACCAAGACTCCTTCCCATGGAGGAGAATAGAGGAGAGGTAGAATGGTCGCTTGAGAGATCTATGGGATCAGGAAAGACTTTCTCTTTTTAAAGAAGAATATGTTTGAATGATGATAGAAAGGATTAAAGAGAGAAAAGTTGAAGTTAATGTAGAAAGGTCAGTGACTGATAAAATTCTAGAAGATAGCAAAAGGGGCATAATTGTTCTTTGATAGATGCTTTTTCTTTTTTAGCCACAGGAAAGAAGAAAATGGATGCAGTGCTGATAGTTTGAAAGTTGATGGTTGATTGATGAGATTTCTCTTTGATCTTTAATCTTTTTAATCTTTGTTCAGTAAGACAAGGTCATTTGTGGAATGGAAGTTAGGAGGAAGAGTCATGGAGCGCCATGAAAATTCTTGTGAGGAATAGGAAAGAGCATTTGTCAGAGAAAAATAGTAAAATTTCTGGGAAGCTCTGAGGGCCTCGTTGAAAAATGATTTATGAAACATTATTATGAGAAGTTAGATGATATGTAAAGATTAATAAATAAAGCAGAAATGGTATGGAATTGTCTTTGCTTCCTTTTTTTTTTTACTATGTTATTTTTATTTTTTGGCCTTGTGGCATGGCATGTGGGATCTTAGTTCCCCAGCCAGGGATCTACCCCTCTTACCCTTACCCACATTGGATGCGCAGAGCCCTAACCACTGGAACACCAGAGAAGTCCCTTTACTAGTTAGTTTAAACCCGAAGGCTGTAGAAGTCTTGTCAGGTGAAAGGTAAAATTCTTTCATGCAAAATTCTATTTTGGTAACTGACTTTTTTTTTTTTAATGTGTGCTTGGAAGATAAGCCCAGCTTAGTTTTAATTTTTAAACTGAAGGATAATTACTGTAGAGAATTTTGTTTTCTGTCAACCATCAACATGAATCAGCCATAGGTATACATATTTCCCCTCCCTCTTGAACCTCCGTTCCATCTCCCTCCCTATCCCAGGTACCTGATGTTTTGTTATTGTTGGCTTTGATCTCCACAGGTGTACAACCTGTTTCCCTTGCTTGTAGGAAATGACCTCTTCAGACTCTGTGGGTGGAGAAATCCTGTCAAATGAGGCAAGAGGAATTTCTATACCAGTGAGGCTTTTTGCTTTAACATAAAGTTACAGTTTAATAACAGTTTTCATAAACTGGATTCTGAAATAACTGAACTCTTAGTTCAATTCTCATTTTGACTTTTGAAGTGTAAATCATTTAATAATCGACACTAGTTTAAAAAAAATCCTTGTAACATTGCAGACACTAGTTCTGAACATTTGAAAAAGGCAACTTAAAGGTCACATTTTAATCTTTCAACCATTTTTGAGGTTTTGAATTTTAAAAGGTTATAACTACATGTTTTTATTAAAAAATTATAGGTGATGAATTTCTGGTTCACTGGGAATGTACCCTTTTTTAAACTATGAGTACTATATTTTCTTATTGTGGTTTTATATATATATATATATAGTAAAATTTATTATAGTACTTTTAAATGGACAGCTCAATGGCATTATGTACGTTTACAGTGTTGTGCAGCTATCACTACTGTCCATTTTCAGGACTTTTTCATCATCTTGAACAGAAGCTCCATACACGTTGAATGATAATTCCCTATTCTGTTATGCCCAGTGTCTTGCAACCACCATTCTGCTTTCTGTCAATTTGCCTCTTTTACATACCTCATGTTAAGTGACTGGCTTATTTCACTTAGCCTTGTTATCCTCAAGCTTCATTCATGTTGTAGCATGTGTCAGAATTTCTTTCCTTTTTAAGGCTAAATTATATTTCTTTGTATGTGTATACCACATTTTGTTTATCCGTTCATCTGTTGGTGAGCACTTGGGTTGCTTCCACCTCTTGACTTCTGTGGATAATGCTGCTATGAACATGGGGTATACAAATACCTATTTTGAGTTCCTGCTTTCAGTTCTTTTGGCTATATACGTAAGTGTATGATTGCTGGATCATATGGTAATTCTATGTTATACTCTTTGAGTGAGCAACAAACTTTTCCACAGCAGCTGCACCATTTTACATTTTCACCAGCACTGCTCAGGGTTCTAATTTCTTCATATTCTTACCAACATTTTTTAAACAAGATTTAAAAATGTTGATAATAGCCATCCTAATGGGTGTGATGTTTCATCTCTTAGTTTTGATTTCCATTTCTCTAAAGACTGACGATGTTAAGGATCACTTCATGTGTTTATTGGCCATTTGTATATTTTCTTTGGAGAAAAGCTTGTTCAAATCCTTTCCCCATTTTTTGATTGAGTAGTCTTGGCATTTTTGTGGAAAATTTGTTACAAATGTGAAGTATTGATATATTTCCAGACTCCTGGTTCTCTTTTGAGGTTTCTAGTAAATTTTGAAATTGAGAAGTGTGTGTCTTCCAACTTCCTTCTTTTGCAAGATTGCTTTGACTAGTCTGGAATTCTTGAACTTCCATGTGAATTTTAGTATCATCTCATCAATTTCTATAAAGAAGTCAGCTGGGATATTAATAGGGACTCTGTAGAATCTGTGGATCAATTAAAGGAGTATCTTCATCTTAATAAATTCTCAAATCCATGAATAAGATTGTTCCCATTTTTTTTAGATCTTCTTTAACTTCTTTCAATAATGTTTTATAGTTTTCAGAATTTGAATTTTGCTGTTCTTTTGTTAATTTTTTTCTAAGTATTTGTGTGTGTGTGTGTGATATTGTAAATGGAATTGTTTTCTTAATTTCATTTTTGGTTTGTTTATTGTACTTTATAGACGTAGAATTCATTTTTTTCTGTATATTGATCTTATGTCGTACAACTTTGTTGTACTCATTTATTAGCTCTCACAGATTTTTAGTGGATTCTTTATGATTTTCCACATATAATATCATTATTCTGCTTTTCCTTTCCAGTTCAGAGCCTTTTATTTCTGTGTCTTGCCTGATTAACTTGACTAGAACCTCTATACAGTATGGATTAGAAGTGGTGAAAGGACATCCTTGTCCTGTTCTTCTCTTAATCTTAAGGGGAAAGCATTCAGTCTCTCACTATTAAATATGATAGCTCCATTTTCCTTGTAGATATACCTTGTT
This sequence comes from Redunca redunca, assembly GCA_006410935.1. Classification (NCBI taxonomy): domain Eukaryota; kingdom Metazoa; phylum Chordata; class Mammalia; order Artiodactyla; family Bovidae; genus Redunca; species Redunca redunca. The sequence goes on from SJYQ01006560.1 coordinate 129,412, forward strand.
AGCTTTAGGAAATTTCCTTCTATTCCTAGTTTGTTGAGTGGTTTTGTCAAGAAGAGATGTTACAACTTGTCAGATGCATTTTCTATATCCATTGAGATGGTCATCTGGTTTTTGTCCTGTATTCTATTGTTATGGTGTGTTACTTTAACTGATTTTTGGATGTTAAGCCAGTCTGGCATTCCTCACTTGGTCATGGTGTATAATCCTTTTAATATTGCTGGATTTGGTTTGTTAGTATTTTTGGGGGGGACTTTTTGTGTAAATATAAGGTTTGTATTGATCTGTAGAATTTTTTTTTTTTTTAGGTAAGAAATTGATTTACTCAGGTTCAGAGAGAAGCACACTCCACAGACAGAGTGTGAGCCATCTCAGAGGGCGAGTACAGCAACCTGATCTGTAGATTTTTTTTCTTGCAGTGTGTTCATCTAGTTTTCATATCAGGGTAATATTACCTTTACAGAATGAATTAGAAGTAGTTTCCTTCTTCCTTTGTTTGGGAAGAGTTTGTGAAGGATTAGTGTTAATTTTTTAAACATTTGTTAGAATTTACCAATGAAGTCATTCAATTTTGAGCTTTTATTTATAAGAGTTTTTTTGACTGCTAATTCAGCCTCTTGTTGGGTCTGTTCTGGCTTCCTGTTATTTCTTGACTTATGTGATCTGGTGTCTTTTCAGGAATTTTGTCTATTCCATTTAGATTACCTGCTTTGTTTGCATACAGTTTTTATAGTATTCCTTTGTAAACTTTTATTTCTGTAAGGTTGATAATATTGTCCCCTCTTCATTTTTGCTTTTAGTAATTTTAATTCTCTTTCTTTTTTTCTTGGTCATTGTTTACTAAAGGTTTTTCAACATTCTTGGTCTTTTTAAAGAACTAGTTTTTGGTTTTGCTAGTTTTCTCTATTATTTTTCTATTATGTATTTTATTTCCATGCTAATTTTCATTCATTTCCTCCCTCCTGCTTTCATTTGGTTTACTTTACTTTTCATTTTATTTATTTATTTATTGTTTTAGTTTTTTAAGATTCATTTAAAACCTTTTTCTTTGCTTAATATCAGTATTTATAATTATACATTTTCCTTCAGTACAGCTTTAGCTGCATCTCATAAGTTTTGGTTTGGAGTTGTGGTTTTATTATTAATATCTCAGAGTTTCCTTCTTAGGACTTCTTCCTTCTTTGACCAACTGGCTATTTAGGATTATATTGTTTATAATTTCCGTACATTTGTGAATTTCTCAGTTTTCCTTCTGCTCTTGATTTCTGATTTCATCCCATCGTGATCCAATAACATACTTTGTATGATTTCAGTCCTTTTAGATTTATTTTATGGCCTACTGTACAGTCTGTTGGAGAATGTTCTGTGTGCACTGGAGGAGGATGTGTATTCTGCTTTCATTGAGTGTTCTATACCTGTTAGACCTAGTTGAATTATTACAGTGTTGTTCAAGTCAGTGTATCAAAACCTGAGAGACTGTTAATTTTGTTCTATTCATATCCTTTATCTCTTGAATAACACCAGATTATTTTAATGTTGTGAGACCTCAGTTGTTTCTGATAGGGAAATGAACAGCTGAAGCAGAAAGTTGGGATCCTCAATTCTTTAAAGGAACACACTGGTCTGAAACTTGTTAATAATGCCATAAAGATACAGGAAGAGTTGACAAAGATTTCTTCATTCTCTTTTCAAAAACAGCTTTATTGAGGAATAATTTGCATTCCATAAACTCACTTGTTTTTAAGTGTTCAATTCAGTGAATCTTAATCGGTTTATGAGTGTGCAGCTATCACCACAATTTAATTGCTGAACATTTCTATCACCCTAAAAAGATATGTTGTGTCTGTTTACAGTCACTCTTTATTCTTTGTTTTACCCTTTATTCTGTTTTTTAGAGGGAGGGGGAGGGGGGCTGCACACCAAGTGGCTTGTGGGATCTTAGTTCCCTGACCAGGGATCAAACCTGGGGCCTTGGCAGTGAGAGTGCCAAGTCCTAACCTGGACTGTGTTAAATACTCTGCTGCTGCTGCTGCTAAGTCACTTCAGTCATGTCCGACTCTGTGTGACCCCATAGACAGCAGCCCACCAGGCTCCCTCGTCCCTGGGATTCTCTAGGCAAGAACACTGGAGTGGGTTGCCATTTCCTTCTCCAGTGCATGAAAGTGAAAAGTGAAAGTGCAGTCGCTTAGTCGTGTCCAACTCTTCGAAACCCCATGGACTGCAGCCTACCAGGCTCCTCTATCCATGGGATTTTCCAGGCAAGAGTACTGGAGTTGGGTGCCAACGCCTTCTCTGGTTAAATACTCGACCTTGTTAAATACCACTGGACTGTGTTACTTGTATAGTGTTAAATATTCAAATACATTCAAATAGTTCTCTCATCTAATCCTTACCATCCAATTAGTATGGACGTTTTTTAAAGGACAGAAGTGAGATTTATGTAGATTACTTACCTAAATCATATGTCTAGTGTGTTATATAATCACAGCTATATATCAAGTATCCAGTTCCACTATAAAGGCAGTTTCACTTGGACATAGCTGCTAATAGTGGATGGATAAGACTTACAATAACTGCAATGAGCAACTCTATTAAAGGGCTATTAAAGCCAGCCCTTTCTTTTGTTGAGTACCCCAGTCCCATGTAGTCCATAGTATAGTTCACTTTTAGTCTCTTGTTACAGGTAACTGAAAAGTAAAGATACAGATAGCACATAGTCTGTAGTAAAAATATTTAAAATTATTTATTTAGATTGATTATAGTTACTCCGTTGACATAAAGAATGGAAAACTCCAGAGAGGCTGAACAAATGCGGATCAAGGTGAAAGTCAAAAAGACAGAAAGAAATCAAGAGACTTGGAGAGAGTATTGACAAATTTCAAAAACTGCAGTGTGAGGTTTGCATTTTAGATTGGAGGAGAGTGTAGGCCTGCCGGCAGAGTTTGGAAGTAGTCCTGAAGGAGGAGCCAGAAGACTTGAAGAGGTGGTCAGTAGAGTAGGATGCAGTTTAACATAAGATTTAATTCTAACCTCATATTTCTCAGCAAAGATGTAGTACAGATTGGAAAAGCATGGTTATTTTGTAATCAAAAGACTGTCACTTTAATAGGAAAATGGACAAAAGATGTAAATAGGCAGTTCACAGAAGAAGTATGAGATATGAATGGCTAAGCAGCTCATGAAAAAGATGTGCAGTCTTAACTATCAGAGAAATTGAGTAGAATGCAGCTCTGAGCTTTCAAGATCAAGGACCATCTAGGAGTCATTATTTTTTCCCTGGCTTCTCGAACAGTGCCTAGAAGTAGCAGACAGGTTCCTGTATTTGTTGAATAAATAAAACAAGTAACATTGGAATAATTTTTTTTTAATTTCTTAGGTGATTCAATTAAAAAAAAACTCATAATGCCTGGATTGAAAATGGCATGGTTAAAGGGCAGTGTCACACTCTTATTAGTAGGCTGTCAATTAAAACAATGTTTTTGAAAAGCAGTTTAGTGGTATACATTAAAGTGGTATAGCATATATCCTTTGACTCAGCAATTTCACATGGAGAAATTTATCTGAAACAAAAATAGTGTGCACACACATGTACAATCATTATAATGTTTGTCATACAGAATTCCAGATACAGCCTCTTCACGGGCTTTCTGGTTAAATGAATACTATGCAGGCAATAAAAGAATGAAAATTCATATAAATTGAATATATATATATAATGAACTATGTTCATTACTTCTTAAATGAAGTAAGAATTGTATGTGTAATAATTTTCACCTCTACTCTCTGTGACTCCTTGGAATATGATTTATTTCAGGGAAGTGAAACTATTGGTGACTTTACTTTCTACTTTATAGTGATCATATTAGAGTTTGGGGGCCAAGAACAAGTATTACTTGTGTAATTGGAAAAACAGACCCATCAAGGTTTATCTTTTTTGAAAAAGGAACCTTTTTACCCTGTTTGTGGGAACGTAAATTGGTGTAGCCACTATGGAGAACAGTATGGAGGTTCCTTAAAAACCTAAAATAAGAGTTACTGTATGATGCAGCAGTCCCACTCCTGAGCATGTATTTGGAGAAAACTAGGATTCAAAGAGATACATGCACCCCATTGTTCATAGCAACACTATTTACAGTCGCCAAGACATGGAAGCAACCTGTGTCCATCAACAAATGAACAGATAAAGGTGGTGTGATATATATACACAATAGTATATTACTTAGCCATGGAAAATAATGAAATAATGCCATTTGCAGCCACATGGATGGACCTAGAGATTATCATACTAAGTAAAGTAAATCAGAGAAAGACAAATGTCATATGATAGTGCTTATATGTGGAATCTAAAAGAAAAATATACAAAGAACTTATTTACAAAACAGAAATAGATTTAAAGACATAGAAAACAGTTACCAGAGGGGAAAGAGAGAAGGGATAAATTAGGAGTTTGGGTTAAAAATATACGAACTACTGTATATAAAATAGATAACCAGCAAGGAGGACCTACTATATAGCACAGGGAACTGTAGTCAGTATCTTGTAATGACCTATAAGAGAAAGGAATCCAAATATATATGTGTCTATAACTAAATCACTTTGCTATATACCTGCAACCAAACAATGTTGTAAACAACTATATTTTACTAAAAAAAAAATTTTTTTAACCATCTCTTTGTTCTTGGACATTCGATTATTTTAAGTTGTTTTACCACTAAAAACAGTGCTGCAGTGAACATCTTTGTAGCCTATAGCTGTGCTTTTAATTCTGTGGAATACAGTCCCACAAGTGAGGCTACTGGGCTGAAAGGTTTGTCTTTATTCTGGCTGAGTTTGAAATGTCTTCACCATTTTAATAACTGTCATTTTAGAAAAGTACGTCTCTTAATTGTTATTAAATAAAACATTTTATTATTGAATTGGGCTTTTTAAACTATTAAAGGATATCAGGAGATCTGAAGGCGATCAGCCCGGGGATTTCTTTGGAAGGAATGATGCTGAAGCTGAAACTCCAGTACTTTGGCCACCTCATGCAAAGAGTTGACTCATTGGAAAAGACTCTGATGCTGGGAGGGATTGGGGGCAGGAGGAGAAGGGGACGACAGAGGATGAGATGGCTGGATGGCATCACTGACTCGATGGACGTGAGTCTGAGTGAACTCCGGAAGTTGATGATGGACAGGGAGGCCTGGCGTGCTGCAGTTCATGGGGTCGCAAAGAGTTGGACACGACTGAGTGACTGAACTGAACTGAACTGAAACTATTAAAATCCCACATGTTTTGGGATTTATTTCTTGCCTCTGTTTTACTGATCAATTTGTTCATTTCTTTACCATGCTATTTTGATAGTGGTAATGGATTATAAGTTTTAATCTAGTATGGCAGGTTATTCTTGTTCTCCCTGATGCTAAGTATATAATAGATGCTTGTTGCATATTAAGTTGATAGTACACTTAATAATAAATACTAAATTTTGCTTTAGATAAATTTCAGATGTTCATTTACGTTTATTGAACCGAAGCTTGGCCTGTGGATGTTGTCCCCTTCTTGCAAGTAATAAGTGTAATTTTTTTCTGAAATGTGATAAATCATGACACAGAAGAGTTGAGGAGAACTGGATATCAGAGTGGATTTGGAGGTGCACCTTAGTCATGAGAGAAATACTGTAAGCCCTAGAGGAGAAATAGTTTGATGGTAGTCCCAAGGCTGAAAAATGTTGGAAAGCACCCATTGTGCTCTAATATTTTAATCACTCTTAACCTTTCATATTTTATTTTTAAAATCTCAAACCTAAGAAAAGTATAATATAGATCTCCATACCCTTCACCTAGATTAACATTTTTACTGTTAACATTTAGTTGCTGCTGCTGCTGCTGCTACTCTTCCTTCTCCTCTTCCTGACTCTTTCCTTTACCTCTGTCTTTCCCTCCTTCCTTTATCCATTCCTCTCTCTCTTGTCTCTCCCTCCACCCCCAGGTACGATATTTCTATAGACATACTATCTATACATACTAGGTATAGATTCCAATGGGTATTGAACCATTTGAGAGTTGGCAAACGTAACATTTCGCCTGTATGTTGTATATGTCCTAAGTAAGAATCAAGGATTTTCTCCTACATAATGAAATAGAGTTATCACAGTTGAGGGACTTAACATTGCTATGTTATCTGAAATACCATCCATAAAAACAGAACTACCATATGATCCAGCAAACAAAAGAAAACAAAAACACTTGAGATATATGCACCCTTATGTTAGTTATGGCATTATTTGCAATAGCCAGGATATGGAAGCAGCCGGAGTTCCATTGGTAGATGAATGGATAAAGAAGATGTGATATATAAATATGTATAATGGAAAATTACTCAGCCATCACAAAGAATGAAATCTTTCCATTTGCAGCAATATGGGTGGACCTAAAAGGTGTTATCCTAAGAAGTTAAATAAGTCCGACAGAGAAAGACAAATACTACATGATTTCACTTATATGTGAAATCTTAAAAAAAAAAAAAGAGCAAGCACAATAAAACAGAGTTTTCATACAGAGAACAAACAGATGGTTGCCAGAGGGGGAGGGGTTGAGGTTGAAGGAAAGAAACAGGTGGGGATGATGAAGAGGTACAAACTCCAGTTAGGAAGTAAGTGAATCAAAGGTACAGTGTGAAGAATATGGTCAGTAACTACATATTATCTTTGTATGGTGAGGTATCTTACTAGATTCATTGTGGTGATCAGTTTCAAATGTATAGAGGTAAATCAGGTTGTATAACAGGAACTAACATGGTTGCAGATCAATTACACTTCAGAAACAAACTCAGAAAAGGCAGAGTTAAGATTTGTGGTTACCAGAGATGGGGGATCAGGGTCAGGGGAATTGGATGAAGGCAGTCAAAAGGTACAAACTTCCAGTTATAAGGATAAGTGCTAGGGAGGTGCTGGACAATACAATTTAATAAAATTAACAGTGCTGTATGTTTTACTTAAAAGTTGAGAGTCAGTCATGGAGTTCTCATCAAAAATGATGTTTTTCTATTTTTTTAATTTTGCATCTGTATAAGATGATGAATGTTCACTAAACTTACTGTGATGATGACTTTATGATACATATCAAACCATTATGCTGTTAACTTTTCAAGTGCTGTGTATTATATCTCAATAAATAGAAGAAAAAATTTGTAATTAGTATATCAACTTTAAGTACTGGATAGGTACTTAAAGAATTTACCTTAAGTAATTAAAAATTTTAGAAGAAGAACCTTCTTTCTACTTGCTAATTTTCTTTAGAAATTATTTTATCTAGTAGATCGGTTGTGATAGAGCAGTTTGTTATTTTTTACTGAATTCTGTTTCAGTATAGTAGTTGCAAATATAGGAGGAATATAGTTTTGGTTGTACAACAGAGATATACTTAAAATTGAGTCATTTGAATTTCATATTAATTTTAGGTCAGCTCAAGTGGAATTATTGGAATTGCTGCTTTGGGGAAAACTTATTTTAGGCAGAGATACTGATATTGAAAGACACAGAAGGAAAAAAATAGAACCAGTATATTAGATGTGAAAATAAGTCAAATCAGAAAAAACTAGATAATAAGAACTTATTAGCAATTGTTTAATTTCATCATGAGCTTCTTGGCAGTTTTGTTAAAAGAGGAAATATTCATTGTGATGACTTTTACTTTTTAAGAAAACAAAATTTTTATTAATAAATTATAGGAGGAATTTTATTGTGGGAATCATCCATTTTTGCAGTAAATTTTCATATGTTTCTTGCATGATTATGTTAGTGCTGTTGAATACATAAAATTAAATCATAATTTAAATAAGGCATGTCTGTTGTTTTCTGATTGTTCAAGAATTTGGGGGTGGGGACTGCTCTGGGTCTCCATTGTGTTGAGCGGGCTTTCTCTAGTTGTGCACAGGCTTCTTGTGTGGGTGAGCTTCTCTAGTGGGGGCACATGGGCTTAGTTGCCCTGCTGTATGGGATCTTAGTTCCCCAACCAAGGGTTGAACCCGTGCCCCTTGCAGTGGAAGGGTAGAGTCTTAACCACTGGATCACTGGAGAAGTCACTGAGCTTTAAAGAATTAAACTTAGGAAATTAGAGGAAATTGGTAGTTAACGCAGAAATGGACACAAGTTCATGTGTTGTGGCACCATAGCTCTAGAGGTCTGTTTGAAGTTTGATTGTTAGTGATACACAGGTATTAGTTGGCACAAGTGTGCTAGGGGATAATAAATGTTCTTTCATTTTAAATTTCTGAATACCGAAGTGTAGATGTTTTATGGTGTTTATTAAAGAATCAAATACTTTTTGTGGTTCTGATGGGAGACCAAAGAAAGCACACACTATTCCCATAACCTCAAAATAGTTTATATTTTTTACTAAGTTTATTAGAAACTTGTATATAAAAGAAGGAACTTGAATATACATTTGGATACCTGGAACACATTTTTAAATAATAATAAATTGCTCTATTTGAATGATAGTAAATTGCAAATCAGAAAGTTTTATATTTAAATGTTTATTTGTGCTTATAAAAGTCCTCAAGAATATGTTGGTTTTGCTGTCCATTCTCATTTTACAATTATAGTTTCTACCAGTCTTGATTGACTTTAATTTTCTGATTTAATTTCTGAATCTTATCATAAGGCTGGAAATACTCCACTGTATAATCTGGTCTTTCTGTTTGGCCTCCAACAGAACTTTCAAAGCAAAACAAAGCATAAGTAGGACAGATGATTAAATCTATCTCCAGGGAAGAGTGTGTTGCAGAGTCCCTGATAATTCCTTGTCCCAGGATTAGACAACAGTTTTCATTGTTATCTATTAACCAAAAATCCTACTGATATAAACTATTTTCCTTGGTTTCTTCTTAGTGAAAACAGAATATATTGTCATGATTATAGAAATAACACTCTCCTTTACCCCTTCTCCCAAAAGACTTTTTCTTTTTCTGTAAAATTTCAACTTTTGTTACTAACCCAAGTTAATTTTAGATTCTGCTGCTGAAAGCCTCAGTTTGGGCATTTATTGAGGTGTTAATTGAAATATTAATGTATTTAGAGCAGAAATGTCGTTTTTTAGGGAATCTAGAGCAACAGCAAAGCTGAGATCAAACTGCCATAAGGATGGACACCAAGGAAGCTGTGTTTGGGACAAAAAGAAATCAAGATAAGGTAGATGGAAAGTAGAGAAAAGCACTGGACCCTGGGGGGAGGGGGTGGTAGGTAGGAGTGGGTTGTATGCTTCTAATGACAAAGAATAGTTAGATTTCTGAAGAAGAAGCCACAGAAGGCTTATAGGAAATATTAAGAATTATGGGTTTAAGTACTACTTTCCCTCTGAATACGTAAGTTTTAGCTGACTTTTAGCTAGCAGAAAACTTAAAAAATTGATAAGGCTAAGTGTTTAAATGGGGTGGATCTTAATATCCTGGGCCAGTGTTTCCTATCTGGATAGTTGTGGGAAGACACTATTGGTTTTTAGTAGATAACGTGAATGTGAACGTGAAGTTGCTCAGTCGTGTCCGACTCTTTGTGACCCCATGGACTGTAGCCTACCAGGCTCCTCCGCCCATGGGGTTTTCCAGGCAAGAATACTGAAGTGGGTTGCCATTTCCTTCTCCAGGAGATCTTCCTGACCCAGGGATTGAACCCGGGTCTCCTGCATTGTAGGCAGACGCTTTACCGTCTGAGCCACCAGGGAAGTCCTCTTTTATTTAGTAGATAATAACCATTGTCAAAACCCAACTTCAGTACTAATGCCTGTTATCACTTGAAAGTTAAAAGGGACTATCTGATTGAAGTGTTAAACTGACAAAATGAGTACAGAACATTTAATTTTTCCTTTTTTTTTGTATGACGTAAAGGTTGTGTTTCTCTTCATAGCAACATGAACCGTGAAGACCGGAATGTGCTGCGTATGAAAGAACGGGAAAGGCGGAATCAGGAAATTCAGCAGGGCGACGACGCCTTCCCACCTAGCTCTCCTCTCTTTGCTGAGCCATACAAAGTTGTAAGTTGTCCTTTGAATGTTTTTTCCCCTATAATGTAACATATTTTGCTTTTAAAATGTTTAAACTTGAGCTTTTATATTAGAAAGAGTTACAGTGTTATGCCCTTTAACATTTTTTCCTTTCCTCATAATAGAATATACTTCTTTGGTATAAATTTTTCATTGCTATATAACATATGTACAGAAAAGTACACAAAGCAAGTGTTACAAGTGAAAGAATTTTCATTCACCATATGAGCAACCTCACATAATTAATACCCAAATCAAGAAATATAACATCGCTAGTGCCCTAAAGTCATCTTACAAGCCCTCACCCCACCACCATCCCATCTCTGTTCTGTAACTCCTTAAGTGTGGATTAGCTCAAACATTCCTATCTTTATTCCTAGCACTACCACTGGCCCTTGGCAGGCATTTTACCTTTCTGAGCCTTGAAGTAAACTAAAAGTTTCTTTATCAAAGCACATCATCTGCTGTTTCCTTGGATGTTTGGGTATAACATGAGTCAAAGAAAAATATTTCATAAATTCTGTTTTTCCCTATTTCTTGCCATTTGCTTACTAGTTTATCAAATTTCAGTATATTTGAATAAAAGTGTTTTCATTATCAGTCTGGTTCTTTTTTTGTTATCATATACTAGATTCTCTGATTTTATATGTTTAATGCTTAATTAACAATATCAAATTTAGATTAAAGCATAATGTCATATGTATTCAATGAGTTGAACTAATTGCCTTTTTAAAAAAACTGTCATTATACTTGATTTGCTTGTGTGCATGCTCAGTTGCTTCAGTAATCTCCAATTCTTTGTGACCCTATGGACTGTAGCCCTCTAGGCTCCTCTGTCCATAGAATTTTCCTGGCAAGAATACTGGAGTGGGTTGCCATGCCTTCCTCCAGGGGATCTTCCAGACCCAGGAATCCAACCCAAACTGAACCTGATGATTTTAATGTAACTGTAGTGGCCACAAATGTTTCTCTCATGTTTTATTTGGCTTTGGATTTCATTGGAAGTAAGCTTTCCTGATGGCTTAGTGGTAAAGAATCTGCCTGCAGTGCAGCAGATGCAGGTTTGTTCCCTGGGTCAGGAAGATCCCCCGGAGAAGGGAATGGCTACCCACTCCAGTACCCACTCCAGGAAATTTGCATGGACAGAGGAGTTTGCTGGGCTACGGTCCATGGAGTTACAAAGAGTTGGACACAACTGAGTGACTAACACATTCACACTTTCTAACACTTTCATTGGAAGTATTACTATAATTTAAAGGCTTATATTGTGTAGAATAGCTATAATAATATATATTACAGCACCAGTGATCATTGTTGGCTTCATAGTATGATGTTGAAAGTATGTTAGATTTTTTTCTCATGAAATACAAATTAATGACATATCCTGGGTTTACTCTTACAACATTTGGTGTTTGTAGAAACCATTTGTGAGACCTATAAGTAGCCATTTATTCAGAACTTTTAAGATTTGTCCAATGAAGGGCAAATAGACTGACATCATTTATAACATAATAGTTTGGAATTAAAGACATTTTGAAAAGAACAGGAGTTTGGGCCAGAATCTTTGACTCATACTACCTTTTTATTTTGTAGTATGGTGTGTAGTATGTAAATATCCAATGAATAGTATTTGATTTCTGACCTTGATATTGTCAATAAATTGCTGTACATTTACCTCTCAGACTGATTTTCAGATAGTCTAAAGTCCTTACTGATTCATACCAACCTCAGAATAAATACTGGTGGTTCAGGGTCTTCTGTTTGTTTTTCAGTCTTGATTTCCTTTTTATCTAATCAGTCAACTTTTTTCTTTCACATAAAGGAATATGAAAGAATCCTAAAGCTTGTAGACATCTTGGATCTTATTATTCAAAAATAATTTTTGAAACTCAGAGTATACACTTTTGACTTCAAAAGTTGGAGGACTTGATGGTCACAATTAATAGCCAAAATTTAAAAATTTATCACTGGATTTTCCATGCTTAATTTGTTGTTGACTTTTATTAACTTGATGTGTTCCAGTAACAGAAGGAATTATTAATTTAAAAAAATATAATTAAGTATATATAGCTTGTTTCATTCACCTTTTTACTTTTGCTTCTAATTGTAACATTGAATTGTAAGAAATATGTTGTTTTCCTTGACTGCCAAAAATATGAGTATTGGCTAATCTGCTGATTTGGAACTTAATTACGTAAAGGCATAATTACTTTTCCTGCTCTTGAAAATATTTTTACTACTGTTCTAGTATATTTATTAGTGAAATTTAGAGTTTTAAAAGATCTCCTATAGTCTATTGTATATATATTTCTCAGTGTCCTCTAGAATATTAGTGTTTTGAAGGTTTTTCACTTACAGTGCATTTTCTTTTCCACCATAAAAAAATATGTATTTGGAGTTTGCTTTGAGATCTTAACCTTAACATATGAGATGAGACCTCCTTTTGGAAAAGCCCCTTTCCATTTAAAGTTTGTGAAGTTAGTTTGGAAGCATCTTTTCTTTCTAGTTATGCTAATTTTATAGTTTATTTTACTTTTTTTTTGTAGACTAGCAAAGAAGATAAGCTGTCAAGTCGTATTCAGAGTATGCTTGGAAACTACGATGAAATGAAGGATTTCATAGGAGACAGATCTATACCAAAGCTTGTTGCAATTCCCAAGCCTACAGTACCGCCGACAGCAGATGAAAAATCTAACCCAAATTTCTTTGAACAGAGACATGGGAGCTCTCATCAGAGTAGCAAATGGACTCCAGTAGGACCCGCACCCAGCACTTCTCAGTCTCAGAAACGGTCCTCGGGCTTACAGAGTGGACACAGTTCCCAGCGGGCCAGTGCAGGTGCCAGTGGTGGCACTAACAGCAGTGGCCAGAGACATGACCGTGACTCATACAGCAGTGGTGGGAGCAGTGGCCGCAAAAAAGGCCAGCATGGATCAGAACACTCCAAATCACGCTCTTCTAGCCCTGGAAAACCCCAGGCTGTTTCTTCATTAAGCTCCAATCATTCCAGGTCTCATGGGAATGATCACCATAGCAAAGAACATCAGCGTTCCAAATCACCTCGGGACCCTGATGCAAACTGGGATTCTCCTTCCCGTGTACCTTTTTCAAGTGGGCAGCACTCAAATCAGTCTTTCCCACCTTCATTGATGTCAAAGTCCAGCTCAATGCTACAGAAACCCACTGCCTATGTGCGGCCCATGGATGGACAGGAGTCCATGGAACCAAAGCTGTCCTCTGAACACTACAGCAGCCAGTCTCATGGCAACAGCATGACTGAACTGAAGCCCAGCAGTAAAGCACATCTCACCAAGCTGAAAATACCTTCCCAACCATTGGATGTAAGTCACACATTTAGAGCTTTTTAACATTGTAACCATATGAAGCAGTTCACCCTGAAATTATGATTGAACTTGAACTCTTTGTCTTAACAGTAAGGAATATAAAAGTTTAAGGAAAAACTTGTGATTGACTCCCAAGTGAATCCATAGAGCTCTTAGACACTTCTCTTGAGCAGTAGAAAAAAAGTCATTCGTTGTTTTCAAATATTAAAATGACAAGTCAGTTATAGAACTAAAACATGATATCTCAATACCTTAGGTTTCCTCATTTTGCTTTTATGGGATAATACATTTTGTTTCTTTTGTTTTAAAAAAATTACTTCTCAATGCAATACTCATCAATAAGATGTGGGCATGGTTCATTGTGGTAAATGTTGAAACTTTTTTGGTTGCATGGAGATGGTAATGTTTTATGATTTGGATGCCATGATCCTTTTCTCTGGGTATTCTTAAAGGTTTGCGGCGACTGCTCCAGGGATAGCGGTGGGTTGCAATTTAAGGTATTTAGAACTATGTACCAAAACATTCTGTTCAGAATAGTGAGCATTCTTTGTGAAATAGCTGAAATTTTATCCTTTAATCTAGCAATAAAAAAATTTTAAGCCATATCAGCAGCTGAAAATTATAGCTCATAGCTTAAAACAGTGGAGGAAGGGATGGGGGATAGGTAAAATGATGTTTTGAGGACATTTAAAAATCTTACTTGTGGCCTTGAGAAACGTATTGTTCCTGGCATTTGTCATCTAATTACTCCTCTCAAGAGAAAAGTAAAGTGGTGATTTGTTCTTTCTTTACACATTATAATGTGATCCTTAGAGCTAGACTTCACCATAACTCAATTGTTGTTTGTACTTCAGAATAAACTTAACTTTCATGATTTAAGTAATATTATATAAAATGTCCATTGTGTTCCAGACAGCTAATCTTTCAATAATACTGGTTTTACTCTGTTTGTTAGTTTATGTGAAATGATGATTTCAGTATCATAGTATATTTTGTATATAAATCGACTTAAATTTTGACATCTTGTTCAGCTAAAAACCTACACTTTAAAAGTTATTTCTAATCCAAGTATAAGCAAGATATGATTTCTTGGAAAACTTTTTTTTTTTATTTCCTATCATGTACAGTTTGGTGATTAAAATTTTTTAGTGTTTGAAATTATGTATTTAAGGAAATCAGCCCAAAGATTCTAATTAGTGTTCTGGCTGTGAGTAGTGGGATACCAAATATATCTTTAATGTTAGTTTTATTTCTAATAATGTTAAATCTGTACAACAAATGATAAAAACCTAATATGAGTTTCTTTTCCTGTTTTTTTAGGCATCTGCTTCTGGGGATGTGAGTTGTGTGGATGAAATTCTTAAAGTAAGTTTTTGGTTTTTTTTAAAAATAGTTTGTTTCTTTAATTATGATGCTCTTCTACCCTCTTCTCCTCCTCCTCCCTGTATGTCACAAAGTATCTGAAGCTGCAACAGACTGATTACATGTATAACCTGATTGTATCCATCAAAAATAACTGACTCTTTTCTGTTTATAGTCATACTTAAGTTCTGAACTACTTGGTTTGTTTACTCTTTGCCCTCAAAAAGCTGGGGGTTTTGTTTGTAAGTAAAAATAAATTCTGGTCTTAACAGTTTGCTTTGAAAAGAGGAAGAAGCCAAATATAACTGTACCTTCTTATGTTTATCAGTTAATAATTTGAAATGCTTAAAAATCTCAGTAGTTATCAAACCATTGTGTTGAAAATAGCTTGCTTTGTAGTTCATCTGTATATACTGGTCAGATGTACATAAAAAGTCTTCTCTGAATACTACACATTTTGAGTGTTTAATGGAGTATGTTTAAACTTGACACATGACTAAAGAGTACATTCTTCTGTTGGGAAAAGAAAATGTTGTCTGTTGGAAAAAGAACCTGTTTTTGGCTCAATAGACAAAAACCATCAATCACATATTAATTGTACTTTTTGTGTACATCTGAATTTTTATGTCTGTACTTGTATTTCACTGTATGTACTTTTTAAAACTTTTTATTTATTTATTTTTGACTGCGCTGGGTCTTTGTTGCTTTGCACAGGCTTTCTGTAGTTGTGGCGAGTGGTTGCTACCCTTTGGTTTGGTGCATGGGCTTCTGTTGTTGCAGAGCACAGGTTCTAGGGCACGTGGGCTTCAGCAGTAGCAGCTCTGTAGAGTGCAGGCTCAGTAGTTGTGGCACATGGGCTTAGTTGCTTCGAGGTGTCTGGGACCTTCTCGGATCAGAATTAAACCTATGACCATGCATTTTGGCAGGCAGACTCTTATCCACTGCACCACCAGGGAAGTCCCCTTCACTGTGTATATTTTTGAAAGACTGCTTGCATTGGCTGCTGCCATTTATTTTCTCCTTCTTTTCTTTTGTTGTTTTTCAGCCACTAAGTTGTGTTTGACTCTTTGAGACCCCATGGACTGCAGCACACCAGGCTTCCCTGTCCTTCCTTTAGCCTACTAAAATCTCTTTTACTTCTGCCATTCTCCTGAACTTGTTTCTCCTAGGTCATTACCTCCCATGCCATTAAAGGCTTCATTTGAGTTCTCTACTGTTTCTGCTGTTTTAAAGAATTTTTATTTTTTCTTTCTGAAAGCACCATTTTTTTCTTCCTTGACTGTTACATTGTTTTTATTTTCTGCACACCTTTTCTTGTCTCCTGTTCTCAACATTCCAAAGTTGCCCTTTGGGAAAGCTTGTCTTCTCTTATCTTAAATTTGAGTTCATTTTTTAAGTTGGTGCTTCTCTCTTCTTTTTCTTCTTTGATGAAATTTTCCTCCATCCTTTGGACTTTAGCTGTTAGACAGCTATTCAATCTTTCTCTCCTGTCTTGGCCTCCTTTGGGTTTTGGTTTTTGTCTCTTCATTGCTTCTTAGGTGGGTCTCTGTTTGGGTTTCTCCCTGCCTCTTCAGATATGTCTGAAGCCATATTTATCAGATTTAACTTCTATTAGTATCACTGTTCTTCCTGGCTAATTGTAGAATCCCAATTATCTTTCACTTTTTTCTCTCATGTTCTTTTTAACCACAAAACTACATGCAAGACTTTGAAAATTTCTTGAAAATGTTTGTTCCTTTGTTTCCATTTCTGCCACTTTGAGCTTTAGTAATTGTAATATACAGTCCTCACTCTTGACTTTCTATCTGGAGTCTCCCTGCTCATCTGTCTTCTGTATTGCTGTCATATTCTTTGCTTTAATCCTTTGTCTTCATAATTTCCTTCTAAGAAGTTTTCAGGCCCCTAAAAAGAATACTGTGCAAATTTAACATTTTAAATGTTAGTCTGTATACAGGCCAGTTTCAGCCTCTCCCACTACAGACTGACCACTTTCCCCAAACTGATTTCCCTAAGCCATATTCTTTCATCTCTGTAAACTTTCATAGAATGTGTTTCTCCTTCCTCTTCAGTTTTATACAGATTCTGTTTTTTCTTAGAATCTCACTGAAATCCTTTTCTCCCCTGTATCAGGTCATCAGACCACAATGATGACTCATTGCTTTCATTTTCCAGTTGCCATGTACGTAAAAAAGTCTAAGGGAGCATATATCTTTACTCTTAAATCCTCAGAAATGTATGGCACTTTAATACCTGGAAGAGATCTTAAGATTTTCTTGTATTTCTATGATGTTACTGACCATTTATTATATTGAGTGAAAGTCACTCAGTCATGTCTGACCCTTTGTGACCCCTTGGACTATACAGTCCACGGAATTCTCTAGGCCAGAATACTGGAGTGGGTAGTCTTTCCCTTCTCCAGGGGATCTTCCCAACCCATGGATCAAACCCAGGTCTCCCACACTGCAGGCAGATTCTTTACCAGCTGAGCCACAAGGGAAGCCATTTATTATATATTTTTATGTATATATATGACTTGGCACATGGCCTTGGGTGTAATAGATGCTCAGTCATTTGACAGTAGGGAGTTAAATAGATTTTTTATTGAGAGGATTTTGGTGTTTAAGGTGTAAAATGCCAACAATGAAAACCTGGGGCATATAAGTTTCTGTTTCTTTTCCCTTCCCTATGTGCAGCATATAAGGAAGTTCAGGTTCACATTGCCTTTGTGTTTTCTTTATACTTGTAGTCATATTTTTTCTGGGAACCTCATCACAAACTTAAAGGAAATAAAAAGGGTTTTTTAGTCTAAAAGTAATATATTTATTGTAAGAAATGATTTATTAATTCACAGCTTACTGTGGACCTACTGTGTGTGAAGCACCAGGGATATTGTGGTGATAATAGTGTCAGTGTTGCACCCTTTGAGCTGACATTTTTGAGCACAATGTAGGAAATAATCAACTATATACAATTACTTCAGAAAGTGAATACTATTAAAGACATAAAGCATTGAAAGAGGATAAAGAGCAAGCTGAGTGCAGGTGACCTTTTCAAGAGATTCAAGTGGTAGAAGCTGTATCAAGTGTTCTCTTCTTCTTCCTTCAGTCATTCCATTGTCCAAAGGTTAACTATCTCTGAGAGATTTTTCCATAAATAAACATTTATGAGGACATACACTGATTTGTCTTTGGCATTTAACAGTGACTGGGGGTATCATTTCATTTCAGAAGGTAACTTTCTCATTTTTCTGTTTGTTTGGTGTTCCATTGTATGAGTGTCTGGTAATTTAATTAATCCTATGTTGTTGATGTTTAGGTTGTTTTCATTTTTTTAGTGTGCATCCCTTGAATGTGTATCTTTACATAACTGTGTGGGTATAGCTATAGGATAAATTCGTAAAGATTATACCACCTTTAATTCATTGTATTTTCTCAATCTGCTTGACGGCTGGCTTTGAACTACGTGCCAGAGATAAAATACTTCTTCCTTATTCTGGGTCTGATACCTCTCTATTTCCTGCGTCTCTAACATATACATTGTGATTGTATCCAAAGTTCCACTTGGACATACTTGGCATATGATAAGACAGAAGGCATTGAATGAAATCAGACATGTAGTCTTACTTGTCTGTCTTCCTCTATGTGTGCATTTGATACCTCTCTTCTGATTTTTCTCCACTTGACCAAAATTTCAGATCAGTGAATGGACCCTGTAGAGAGACTACCCAGAATCAAATTCTGTGTCCTTTAGTAACTAAGTATATGACCTTGAGTAAATAGCTTAATCTCTGTGCTTCAGTTTTATCCTACATAGAGTCAGGATAATAATGGTATCTACCTCATAATGTCATTATGACTGCTAGCTGAGTAACAGAGGTAAAATAGCACAGTATCTGGCCCATTAAAGGTACACAGTAAAAGCTGGCTTCTTTTCTTATTGTTATCCCCATTTCCCACTCCCATAGCAAGCTCTTCCTTAATAGCATTTTACTATGTGCCCTGTATTTGGTTACAGGCTGATTTCTATAACTATTCACAGGCCTTGTCACCTTAACTCTAACCTCCTTGAAGTCAGAGTGTAAACTGTCTTCCTGTTACCTACCCAATAGTGCCTTGCACACGTGCTTAATTAATATTATTGATCAAATATGTACACCTTTGGAGGAGCAGTCAGAAAACCAGCATTTATAATACAGATCTGGTTTTTAGCTGTGTAATTTTTATCCTTGACCTGCTTGAAAACAAACTGTAATAATTACATTTCAGGAGATGACGCATTCATGGCCTCCCCCTCTAACGGCTATTCATACACCATGCAAAACAGAACCTTCCAAATTTCCTTTTCCAACTAAGGTAAGTAAATAAAATGTGTCTTTATACTGTAAGAAAACTCTAAATGGCTTGACTAAAATCATGTGAATTCAGAATTATCTTGCCATTCCCATTTTAGTGGAAGATAGATAGCAAATAAGTGAATGAGTAGGTAACTTCACATAGTGATCATTACTATGAAGAAAATAAAACTAGACCGTAGAATTGATATTGACTTAGACTGAGAGAAACTTGGAAAATCTTTGAAGGCAACTTGTGATAGAGACCTAGAGGTCATCACTGCTTGTTGTGAACTATTGTGATATTCTCGGCCACAAATGGTAAGGATTTCCCAAACTGAATGAGAAACTTGTTTCCAGAGGATGCAACAACCATACTTACAGCCTGTGGTAACAGTTCTTCAGACAGTAATTCCAAGCTCATCTAAAATTAACAGATTTGTTTTTTTAAACATTAATTTATCCTTATACCAATGATGTAAGAAGGACCCCTAATAATAGCCTTCTCCATATTCTGCCTCCTCCATCTTACCAGAGCTACTTCATGCATACATTTACAAGTCTTTTCAAATGCAATTATATGTACCTATAATGGAAT